>CALNHX010012032.1:0-27913 GCA_940337035.1 Agriotes lineatus
GTGTTTGACGAAGGTTGCTATTGATTACCATTGCAACGGTATGATTTTGTTTATGTTTCGTCTTACACTTTGGACTTACGTAAAAAGTAACAATACAGACCATTATATCTAAAAACAATGTATTAGCGCCACTATTTTACTATTATTATCTTCTAAGCACCTGAGTATGATAGTTAAGTTATTCAGAATGACTGAGCGGACTAAGGGGCTGCGTTCAAATCGCAGTCCACTCTGTGGGCGTGGGTTCGAATCCCACTTCCGACAGTTTTTTGGGTTTAAGAGTATTTTTCTTAATTAAGACGATATAACCTTTGCCGTAAATAGCTACTGATATCTTTCAATGAATTTTTTAAAGTCTATTAGCAATTCTCGAAGAAATACTTACGGCAAAGACAAAAAATACTCTCAAAGATGCACAAACTGGCTTCAGATCAGCAAGGTCTACCTGGAACTTGATTTTTGTACAGTGACAAATTATCCGCGGATAAAAAACTCTGTTGCTCAGCAATAGATTTAGAAAAGACATCTAATGGCATTCCGAGATAGAAGAACATGGACAGCAATAGTGAAAAGAAGGACCAATAATATGATGACCAAAGTAACCCAGAACCTATACCATGTTTTCTAAACAATTTAGTAAAGTGTTCGTTCGAGAGCATGTAATAAAGATGCCACAGCTACCAGAGTGATTCAAAAATGTTGACAGCATAAAAACAGTAGAATTCACATCTGAAAAAGTTATGAAGGCCATTGAGTCATTAAAAACAGAAACCAGCCCTGGTTTGTTTGGATGATATTTACCACCTGGTGCTTAAAAAATGTGCTCACTCTTTGAGTAGACCGCTGGCACAACATTCTGCTTGATACGCAGCATGGGTTAAACCACTGGACAAAAATGCTGGATAATGGAAATCCTGTTGTTGTGATATATTTAGACTTTGAGAAGGCCTTCGATAAGGTAGAAATAACTCATGGTAAAACTTGAATGATTAGGAATACTACGAAGCAACTTACTAAAATAGTTATCAAACTTTCTTAACGACAGAAAATTTTCTGTGAGAATTGGTAACGGCCCTTTGAAACTTTTACCGTTTCTAAGGGGAGTTCCTCAAGAATCAGGTTTGGGACCCTTACTTTTTAACATTTACATCTCTGAGCTTGATAAAAACTTACAAAGTATCGTGTTTCCCAGATGACACCAAACTTTTTGCAAATTCAATTCGCAGATCGTAAGGGAGGAATGGCGTAGTGATTGGTTAATGAGACTAAATGTAAAACATGTACTGTTATACATTTGGGTACAAACAACCCACATTTTGAGTACCCTTTCGGTGCAGATACCTAAGATCGCAAGAAGACTTAGGTGTAAGGGTAGAATCTAACTTGAAGTAGTACGATCACATTGCAAATATTACTAAGGCAAACTCACTAACGTATTACAATGCCAAGATATTTAAAAACCTTAGCCCTTTGACTACAGTGAAAAAATAAAACCTATGTTTGACCAATAATTTATTATGATGCATGCGTGTGTATTTTTCATCAAACTGGCTATCTTCTGATTGACTGTAATGTAATCAATGATACTAAGAAATCGTCTAGCTGTCCGGGTATATTTATTGTTGTCCTTCTTCTCTGAAAAAGGAGTTTGTGTTTTAAGGTTATTAAAAGTGACAAACTGTCTTAGTTCTGCCCCTTTGTTATTTATTGCCTGCTCTCTTTGGTTTCCGATGATTTTACTTATAAGATATTTTCTACTCTGACATTTGATCTCCAGCTATGACGGTTATATTCTTTCTGGAGTGAGTCGCAGAATTTACGCGGTTTCTTCTTTTTGTCATCTTGTGGAGCATATACTCTAATTACAATGAAATGGTCTCTGCTTGTCTTCAATGAAGAGCCAGGTTGTGGCTCTGCACCACACGCGACGGTCTTGAGTAGGGAGAAGCTTCTGACCTTAAGGCAGCTATAAACGCTACACCTACTTCTGGGCTATCGCCTTTACCTCCATCTATTATGGTACATCGATTATTTCAATTTGATGTCCTCTTCAATTTTGATACCTATTTACGCTAGCTACGTTGTTTCTGTCGTATGATGTTATTCAGCTGCCTATGAAAGCGCTTGTTGTACGAGAGGGGTCACGCCAAAACTGGAATTTATTATTTTAAAGGAATTCATTCAAAACGTTATATAGATTAAACCAGTTTTATTTTTCAACATAATCTCCGTTAACATTTACACATTTATTCCACCTTTGCATCAAAGTATGAAATCCTGCAAACCAGAAACTTTCTTCCTGCTGTCTAAACCAATTAGTACAGATTTTTAAGTGCATCTTTTTTTTACAATCGTTTGCCTCTAAGATGATTTTTAAGCGGTCCGAACAAATGAAAATCTGAGGGAGTTAAGTTTGGATTATAAGCAGAATGGGAAACTCTAACAGTCCAATTTCGTCAAAAAATCCTTCGTGGAAGCGTGTCAGTTTCTGATCCTCGGAAAAATTGTTGTGGTGCACCCATCGAGCTGACACCATTTTAAAATGGATGTGTTTAGAGATTATTTTTTCTATTGGACCAATACTTAAATTAGTTAGTTTCACTATATCCGAAGCAGTAATTCGCCGATTCTGCTTAATCAAGTCATCAACACGCTGAATAATTGCAGGAACCACTTTTGTTGCTCTTCAACCTTCTCTTCCAGGATCATCACTAACACTTTCGCGACTATTTTTAACCGAGCAGCCCACTCAAACACTTTTTAACTGTACTTTCACCAATGATGCACTAAGTCTGCGTAAAATGTCAATAGGTTTTACGCTTTTATTGACAAGAAAATAATTATGAGCTGCTTTAAAGTGCTACTGAGAGTGTTATTTGCCATGTTTAATAAGAAATGAACGGCGATCATAACACCAAGAGTACTTGATTATTTGTTTAGATTAGAGTGCATTCAATATTGCATGTAATAAAAAATCACATTAATCATAGTCCAGCCATATGGTAGAAAATAGGGGAAAGTTTTGGTGGAGTTTTGATATTTGGTTCCTATATGTTTTTTGGGTTTCTGTACACGAATATCAGGTTTGCCAACAAATATTTTGACCGGAAACACGTTTTTTAAGCAAAAACGGTGTAAAAACTGTTTTTTTAGTTTTTCTAAAATTACCCGAAAGCTATCCATTTTTCATAAATGTTGAACCTATATGAAATGAAAGAACATAAAATTTCCTACGGTTTTTTGTCCGACCAATCCTTCAGCCGTCAGAGCGCCCCGAAGTTATAGTCCAGTCAAATGGTAGAAAATATGGGAAAGTTTTGGTAGAGTTTTGATATTTGTTTCCTATACATTTTTTGGGTCGCTGTACACGAATATCTGGTTTGCCTACAAGAATTTTGACCGGAAAGACGTTTTTTGAGCAAAAACGGTGTAACAACACCGATTTTTTTTTGAATTTTTCTTAAATTACTCGAAAACTATCCAAATTCGTAAATTTTTAACCGATATGAAATGAAAGAACAAAAAATTTCTTACATTTTATGTACTAGAAGTTTTTTCGTTCAGCCGCAAGAGCGCCGTGAAGTTAGGTGTTAAAAGCAAATAAGGGAATTATCCCAGTTTATTTCAAAGTAACTCGAAAACTATCCATTTTTCGTAAATCAAAAATGGTAATGAAATGAATCTTCATAAATGAAATTTTGACAAACCTGATATTCGCATACAGCGACCCAAAAAACAATAGGAACCAAATATAAAAAATCCAAAAATTTCATCTATTCAACCTTTTTTAGCACCATTTGACTGGACTATTAATCAATTTTTACTTTCACAGAGGAAATTCCAGTTTTGGCGTGAACCCCCTCGTACATACTGCTTTTGTACTCTGTGAGATGTTTATTATTTTATATACGCTATCTCTCGCGCATTGTAGGCCAGTGGCCTGTTTTAACCACAAAGTGGTTCTATGAGCCCTTGGGCCGGGTAGGTGGCTGGCCTTGCCCGTCGAAAGTTCCATGGCCCTATACAAAATTTCAGGAAGATATATCTACTTAAATTAAATCGTTAAAATTGTATTTATTAAAAGTTACGGTTTGATATAAGTAGGTAGAACTTCCTGAAATTTTATATAGAGCCATAATTTTTCATTTTCAACAACTTTTCTTAGTAAAATTATGCCGTATTATAAACAAAAAGGGTAGTTTACCTGAAAATAAAATACAATTTATTTTGTTTAATTTAAAGTAACGGTTTAATCTAAAGAGGTAGAGCTTCCTGAAATGTTGTTTTTTGTATAGGGTCATAATTTATCATTCTGAACAACTTTTCTTAGTAAAGTTTTGCAGTATCATGAACAAAAAGGGTAGTTTACCTGAAAAGAAAATAGTTTTCGCTTCACTGTCAAGGCCGACTTGTTATTTTTTAAACTGAAAATGTTCTTAAAATTCTTTTCAGACCAAGAGGGACCTAATCCCACAATCTTAAAATAAAATTCAAAAATTGTTAGCCCATCTCACCTCTTGTAACATAAATCCTGGGACACACTGTATAATATGCTACTGCTAACTATTCTTATAGTTAATCTATTAGCTTGGGGTTAGTTGAAATAGATTCTGTCTTGCACTGAATAGATTTATCAGTGACACAAGAAAAATCTCGTAAGAAATAAGTTACTTCTCGATGAGCTAGCAGCTTCAGTCGCTAAGGTGTTAAATATATTAATGCGTTCGAAAACTGTAGATAAGGATAACTTTTTCATGATTAGTAATAAGTGCGTTTTACACTAAGTGCGAGAGAGGCATGATTTTTTCCAAGGTATAAGTACACTGAAGGAAATGGTTCCTCTTCTTCCGTTACTGTTCTTTCTTCTGCTGTGAGAGTAGAAAGCAAAAAACAAGTAATTTCATAAATAAAGCATTACAATAAATCGAATTTATACTGCACTTCCGGCAGGGGAAGAGAAGAGAAAACTGCAAGGCTTCCTCTGTCGCCAATCAGCGAAATCCTTGCAAACTTATAATCCCTAAACAGATAAAAGGGAAAAAGCTTAAACTATGTACATGGAACGTAAGAACACTAGCTGAGGCTGGAAAAGCACATAACGTTATAACGATTATCTATCGACATCTTGGGTATTAGCGAGATGCGATGGCCGGGAACAGATCAATGGAAAATTGACGAACATACAGTTTATTATTCTGGCAACAACAAAGACAAACATCAAAGCGGCGTCGGAATTATATCTAAGAAAATGGGCCAATAGATTGAGAATTTTGGTCCAGTTTCCGAAAGAATGTTGTTAGCTACTCTGAGTACAACACCAGTCAAATGTAATATAGTGCAGATATATGCCTCAACAGCAGAAAAACCCGATGAAGAAATAGAATCTTTCTACAAAGAACTAAATGACCTTGTTAATAAACTTCCAAAACAAGATATAAACATCATAATGGGTGATTTCAATGCCAAAATCGGACAGGGGAAGAGTGGAAAATTGGTTGGTGAATATGGATTGGGAGATCGAAACCGGAGAGGGGACAGGCTACATACTTTTGCACAAGAACACCAACTGACTATCATGAACATCTTTTTCAATCTACCAGACAGAAGGCTATACTTGAGTATCGCCTCTAGATAAACCTGCCGATATTATCAGAAATCAAATTGACTAGGTGTATCAATAAACAAAAGATTTAAGAATTGCATTCCGTCAGAGAAAATATACCCAAGTGCTGACGTCGGATCACAATGCCCTGGTAGCCAAATAAACGTAAGACTAAAAAAATCTGGTATGATACACGCACACAACTTCCTTTTATAATGATCTTATAATTGGGCAAAAATTTTATTTTAAATTTTTAAGCATTTGTCAAAAATTTTCAAAAATTACAAATTCTACAAAAACGGTACAAAATAGAGCGTTAGGTAAAGAGACAAATTTTCTCTAGAATTTTAAGCTGAATTCAAATAATATACGGGTGTTCTATTTAAAATGGGAGTTAATAAAAAAAATTGAAAAAAAACAAAAGAACCCCATTTAGAAATATTCAACTGGAAAATCACCTATCTCTCATCAATACACATTAAAAATGTAATAAAAATGAGAATTTTGAAAAAAATCGTTAGAGCCGTTTTTGAAAAATTCGAAAAAACTGAAAAATCACAAGAGTAAACACCTACTTCCGGTTATGCGATTTTCTTCAAAAGCTTGCTGTCGCATCTACATAGTACACAAAACTTATATATGAAGTTTCAACCTCATACTTCTTTTCGTTTTTGAGATATTCTATTCACAACACACACACACAGACAGACCAATGAAAAAAATATGTTTTTTGGGTTCAGGGGACTCTGAAACGTGAAGATCTGTTGAAAACTCAATTTCGAATTTTTGGGGTGAATCCAATACTTCCTTTATTGTAAAAGGAAGTAAAAAATGGTGACAAACAAACGCAAGCAACAATATGACATGACGACATTAAAAGACAACAACATCAAAGCACAAGTAACAGATAAATTGAGAGGATGTATTGGAAATATAGATTCAAATAACAACACCGACGTGAAACTGGCAAAATTCAGAGTAAAAATTCAAGAAGTTTACAAAGAATATCTGAAACCAGGTAATCCTACAAAGCAACAATGGATGACCGATGAGATCCTGCATATGATGGATGGGAGAAGAAGATATAAGGAGACTAATATAGAAAATTACGGAGAAATTCAGAGAAATATTCGAAAAGCCATAAGAATAGCTAAAGAACGATGGATGAAAGTACAATGTAAAGAAAATGAGAGTCTAAAAAAGAACACAGCCATTTTAACATGCACCGAAAGAGCAAAGAGGCTGCTGGTACAGGTAAACGTAGAACAATTGGACGCCTGATGGATGAAGAAGGAAATACCATCTATATATATATAAAAATCAATCGCCGTGTGTTAGTAACGCAAACACTCGAGAAGGACTTAACCGATTTGGATGATATTTTTTGTTTTGTTTGTCTTACTCACGAGGTGGTTTAGCAAAAAAGAAAATTCGGAAAATCCAAAGGGAAAGTCGGAAAATTGGAAAATATCGAAAGTGTGTTTTTCTATTTGCAGTCATTGCTTAATTGTTTGAAGGGTTTTCCCCACCATGTCATAATCCGCATCAGGTAACCGAAGGCGGAAGAGATAAGAAACTAATAGCAATTTAGGAGCAGGGAGTAATTCCAAATGCCTTACATAGGTCGTCGCAGTCAGTCAGTCAGACAGACATTCAAATTTGGTTTGTGTACAAGTGATTGTGAAAATAATTCCGTGTCGTTTTATAGTGTCCGTTGCAATGCCAAATAGTCTAGGAGCTGGTGACAATTTTTGGTGATCATTTAGTTAAGGCCTATTTTTTCAGAAAATGTTGCTGGATGCATGTATAAGTGTCATCTGTAAGGATTATCCTAGATAGCGGTATTGGAGGGAGGCAGAACACCCCCAATTTGCACTGTCAGTATATGTCAAATTCGAGGTGAGCCGGTTAGGTTTTGTGTCACTTTGTGTCAAAACTGACGGAAAACCTAACCTGCTAAACTCGAATTTGACATAGACTTACAATGCCACCAACCTATTATTCATACGTTTCAATTTCCACAGCCGCCCCTTATGGACTTTTTTAGTGTAAGTTATGTCAAATTCGAGCTTAGCAGGTTAGGTTTTCCGTCAGTTTTGACACAAACTGACACAAAATCTAACCGGATCACCTCGAATTTGACATATACTGACAGTGCAATTTGGGGGTGTTCTGCCTCCCTCCGATACCGCTATCTAGGAGAATCCTTACAGATGACACTTATACATGCCTCCAGCAACATTCTCTCAAAAAATAGGCCTTAACTAAATGATCACCAAAAAATGTCACCAGCTCTCCTACTAAAAGGCACGACGAGCTAACATAGGTCGTCGCAGTCAGTCAGCTGCGCGGGTATATACTTTACGTGCGAACCGTAATCAGGTTTTTTGGGACGTTGATTGTCAAAATGGCATTTGTTTTTAAGTCCAAGACGATGGACATGACATACAATTAAAACTCTATAGGTGTGAAACGGGGTTTCAGAGACAAATTATTTTTGGGCAGAACAACGTTTGCCGGGCCAGCTAGTTATAGATAAAAAAGGCAAGATTAGGAAAATGGAAAGACTACATTACAACTATTGTCAAGGACGAGCTGAGGGGATATCCGAAACAAATAACATACCGTCTCAGGGGGTTTTATGGGACAAGAGGGGTTTTATGGGACAACCTGCAGATTTTTAAAATTACCGCCAATAAACATACATCCACGACTACCAACACTGTAAACACAAATGCTCTGCTGCCATCACATGTCAACAAGTTGTTTGGAAGCTTGTACTGTATGAATTGTGAAAGCGTTTTTTATAAAAAAATTAAACTAGTCGAGCAACAAATTTGCGTGAAGAATAACCTCCGAGTTGTCTACACACAGGTAATTCCGCACTTTATAGCATTGTTTTCTTTAATAATTGTGTGTTTATAACCTCAACAATGGTTTGCAACTTAATTTCAAATAAAGATTTTTTTTGTTATGATATTTGAATATTTATTAAAAATTGTCTTTTTAGGGGTTTTATGGGACAGCATGCCACGAATTTATAAAAAAAATTAGGTGCTCCCTTAAGACGAGATTATGAAGAAAATGCATTAGAAAATGGTGAGGTACCTACGTGGTGAGGTAGAGGGTCGCCTGTCATTTCGACAAGCCGCAGAAAGAAATAATGTACCAAAAAGCCCAATTTGCCGTTAAGTAAAACGGAAGAAGAAAAAATAGTTGTTGCAATTTCATATGCAGCATTTTCTGGTTTTCCTTTCACACCTCTTGCATTAAGGAAATTTGTACAAGATTATCTTAATCGTAAAGGTGTCATTATTCGAGATTTTCAACAAAATTTACCAGGCGTAGATTGGGTAGGACATTTTTTTAAAAGAAATAAAGAACTGTCTGTGAGATTATCAGAAAATACAAAAAGGTGCAAGGCTGCCCTCTCAGAAAAGAGAATCAATTTATTTTTTAATGAATTCGAAACAACCTTGGAAGGCGTTGCAGCTGAGAATATTATTAACTACGATGAAACGAATCTTCCAGATGGCCCTGGAAAAGAAAGGATTTTCGCTCGCAGCGGAACGAAACATGCAAGACGAAATATTGATACATCAAAAAGTTCTGTTACGGTAATGTTTGCTGCAACAGCAAGTGGCACACTATTGCCACAATATGTTGTTTATAAGGCTGCAAATCTATACCCAGAGTGGGTGGAAGGTGGACCACCAAACTGCCGTTTTAATAGATCAAAATCGGGGTGGTTCGATGCCTTAATATTTGAAGATTGGTTTTTTTTTAATCATTTTACCTTACTTTAGGCATAAAGATGGCACAAAGGTTTTGGTTGGTGATAACCTTGCAAGCCACTTAAGTGTAAAAGTTGTGCAAGCTTGTGAAGAAAACAACATTCGTTTTGTTTTATTATTGCCCAATAGCTCACATTTATGTCAACCGCTCGACCTATCTTTTTTTCGTCCTCTAAAAGCGGCATGGAGACGTGTAATAACAAAATGGAAATTGCAGCATAAGGGATGTATCCCAAAATAAGTTTTTCCAAGTTTATTAGCAGAAACGATAAACATAATAAGTGATTCTGCAGAAACAACTATTCAGTCGGGATTTCGAGCTGCGGGAATAAATCCTATAAACAGGAATGAAGTGCTTAAACATGTGTCGACAAGAGAAATTGAAATACCATGAGTAGTGATACCACCGCAAAAATATTCTACTTAACTTTGACTAAGAATGGTATTCGAGGTACTATTCAATGAACTAAACTACTTTTTCAAATTAGTTTTCAGTACATCTAGCAACAAACTACGCAATTTCTATAGTAACAGAACACTAACATTGACTTTTTGTAATAAAAATCACATTTTTCTAAAAATATTCAATATACCACTAGTGAAAATTGTCGATTATTTTCACTAGTGAAAATTGTCTCAAAATATTCACTATAGTACTAGTGAAAATTGTCAATATAGTTCACTTTAATTGGTGCAAATAACAAAAATACTAAATTGTGATTGGTTAATAGTGAACATGAAAGGGGTGAGTTGAATAGTCATATACAATACCGCGAGCGGTCGACGAATTGCCGAAAAATTTTTTTTTTTTTTAATTGATTTTGGGCATCAGCTACTTTGGCTATTAGCCCATACGGTGTAATATGTAAATTTGTTTAAATTAGTTGATAAAGGCCGACTTGCTTCACAAAACTAAGTAAATAGTTGCTATCTAGGTTTTTAAGATCCGGATTTCCACGGATTTTTGCTCTCTTACATTCTAGCAATATATGGTTGACTGTTAAAGGTAAGTTGCATTCATTACAAGTTGGCTGGTCCTCTCCTGATAATAAATGTTTTTTAGTCAACCGTGTGTGACCTGTACGAATTCTTGTCAACACAACTTGCTGCTTTCTAGTTAAATTAGTGGGATATGAAAAGTTTCCTATTACAGGCAAGAATTTTTTTAAGTAAGTGTTATAATTTCTCCAGGTATTTTGAAACTTCTCCTGCACTGTAGTGGTGACTTGATGTTTTATATCCTTAATGCTGTACAGTTTTTCTGATGGCTCGCATATTCCCTCTGCGGCTTCTTTGGCAGCACAATCTGCCTTTTCATTTCCTACTATTCCAGCATGGCTGGGTACCCATATGAAACTTAATGTTTTGTTGGAGCGAAGAAGAAGCCCATATAAAGATTTTATATTTAGTATCACTGGATCTAATGTGAATCTATTTCCAATTGCTTCCAGTACAGATAATGAATCTGTACAAATTATGAAGGAGACATGATCTGATGCTAAACATATTTGCAGGGCAGTTCGTATGGCAAATGATTCGCAAGAAAATACACTGGTGTTGGATGGCAATGAGTATTTGGTAGTTTCATCATTATATATTACTGCATATCCCGCTCCCTTATCAGATTTAGAACCATCCGTAAAAAGGAATTGGAAAGTTTGATATTGTTGTATTAATTGTAGATAACACTGCTTAATTGCACCTGCGTTTATATCTTTTTTGCTTACCTTTAACAAGTCTAATCTGATCTCGGGTATTTTCTCGAGCCATGGTGGTTCTGTTTTCTTTTCGGTTAAGTGCAGAAATTGTTTTGGCAGAGATAAGGTAGCCATTACAGTAGTTGATCTGGTAGACGATGATTTATTCCGTGTATCTTCTTCTTGATAGCGGGCAGAGAATATATCACTCTGGAAAAGGGATAAGATCGGGTGTCCAACATGAGCATGCAGCTTAATTCTATAGCACGCGATTATTTTCTCACGTCGTAAGTTCAAGGGAGTTAGTGCTGAATCTGCATATAGGCTTGCCCTTGGGCAGGTGTAGAATGCTCCTGTAGCCTATCGAATACCAGAGTTGTGGATAGTGTTTAGTGGTGCTAGTCTACTGGGTTTAGCAGAACCATATGCTACACAACCGTAATCTATTTTCGAGAGTACTAATGTTTTATGAAGGAGTAGGAGGATGTTTCGTTCAGCTCCCCAGCTAGTGTGAGCCAAATTTTTAATGACATTGAGTGTTCTCTTGCAAGAAGAAACCAGGTAATCTATATGAGCTTTCCATGTAAGCTTTCTATCAAACAATACTCCAAGATATTTGAAAGAATTTACATTTTCTATTTCATTTCCGTTTAAGATAAATATAGGATGATTAGCACAAGTGGACCTTTTTCTACAAAAATGTATAGCTTTGGTTTTAGCTATCGATATCGAAAGATTTCGTTCTGTTAAAGCTTGTGAGAGTTCTGTCAAACCGTTTTGTAGTGCTTCTTGAATACCATCGTTCCTGTTGCTTGCTTTGAATAACACAATATCATCTGCGTATGCGCAGTAAACTACTGATTTACTAACCGTCAATAATGAGGAGTTGATTGCTACTAAGAACAATGTGGCACTTAGCGGCGATCCTTGTGGTGTTCCATGTTTAAGGATAAATGGATCTGATAAAGTATCATTTACTTTGACGTTTATTATACGGCCATCCAAAAAGCGTTTTATAAATAGCGGCAAATTTCCTCTTATACCCCAGTCATAGAGCTGGAAAAGTATGTCATCATGTCGTACAGTATTAAATGCATTTGTTATGTCAACAAAAATGGCAGAGGCATGCAAGTTGTAAAGAAAACAGTTATTAATCGCATTTTCCAAAAACACTATTGCATCGGTAGTTGAGCGACCTTTTCTAAAACCGAATTGGTAGCGCGCCAGTAACTCTTGTTGTTCTAAAACCCAGTTCAGTCTGAAATTTACCATTCTTTCTAATAATTTGGCAATGCAACTTGTGAGCGAGACCGGTCTATAGTGTGATGGTTCAGACGGATTTTGTACTTTGGGGATGGGAATTATTATAGCTTTTTTCCAGGACTCAGGAAAATTGTCGCCATTCCATACAGCGTTAAGTGATTCTAATAAACGATGTTTCACTTTTTGAGTAAGGTTTTTGATGAAATCAATTGGAATATCATCAGGACCTGGAGCATTACTTTTGGATTTCGCTATTGCGTATTCTAATTCTTCTAGCGTAAACGGCGAGTTGTAAGGATAATTATCTCCGGTAGTAAAATTTTTGTTATGTTCAGTACGGTTTTCATCATTTTCCTCATTACACGATTGTGCAAATTTTTTTGCTAATGTGTTTGCCATATCTTTCAAATTCGTTACTATTGTATCATCTACAGAGAGGGATGTAATAGAATTTATTGGCGCATTTCCTCTTATTCGTCTAACCTTATCCCAGACTTCTTTAAGGGTTGCATTCGTATTTAAGGACGATACATAGTTTTGCCACGATTTCCTTTTGGCAGTTAATATTGCTCTGCGACTTATTGCTCTCATCTTTTTAAATTTAATTAGGTTTTCCTGAGTTGGATAACGTTTGAATTTCTGCAATGCCCTTTTCTTTTCTTTTATTGAAAGTTTAATTTCGTCAGACCACCATGGAACTGGAAGTTTGTTTAAAATTCCTCTTGAACGTTTTGAAATACAAGTGCTACCAACATCATGAATCATAACAGTAAATTCGTTAATAGAGAGATGGTGAGTATTTTCAAAAGCCGTTGTTAATGTTTCCTGGAAATAACTCCAATCGGCCTTCTTGAGCAACCATTTTTCAGGTAAGTATATCTGGTTATTATATTGAAAATTTTTGAATTGTAGCGTGATAGGAAAGTGGTCACTGTGATGGAGATCAGCATCAACAGACCAAGTTATAGATGATAAAAGAGAAGCTGAACAGATTGAAAGATCAATCGCAGAAAAAGTGCCAAATCTGGAGGAAAAATGAGTCGGCGTTCCAGTATTTAGTATTCCTATATCATCGTTTTCCAGAAATTTTTCAATAATATGACCCGCCTGGTCTGTTATTAAGGAACCCCATAAATTACTATGGGCATTAAAGTCACCTAAAATAAGAAATGGAGTTGGGAGTTGTTTTATTATGTTTGTAAGGTCTTGGAAGGTCCAATTTAAGGTGGGTAAGTATATGGAACATATGGTTACTTCAATAGGATATGTAACCTTAACGGCTACAATTTGTAGGTTTGAATTTATGTGTAATTTTGAAGCGGAACACTCATTTTTAATAAAAATTGCTACGCCACCATGAGCTCTTACACCATCCTGAGCATCTTTCCTAAATATTTTGTAGTTTTTAAATGTAACTTTTTTGGATTCGAGGAATTTTGATTCTTGGATACATAAACATATCGGTGAGTATTGGTTAATAAGCATATTTCTGATAATTTGCTAAAGAAACCGTTGCAGTTCCATTGCAAAACATTGAGATACGGATGTGTTTCAGTGCATAATAGCGGTATTTCATCGCTAGTCGATGTAGCAATGTTCAACGCATTATTAGTATTAGTGATTGAGGATAGATAATCCATAAAAATAAATATAGAAATAAATAATATAAAAACAACTGACAAAAACATATATACACATGTAATATCGACTAACTTTATCACAGCAGTTATCACAGACTAAGAAATCTATACACCCTCTCTTATGATCTTGGCTTTCGGGGTTTCCCCTTAGGCCAACCTTTTTTCTTCTTCTTATTAATTTCAGAGAGTACCATTTGGTCAATCGATTCCAAACTAGATTCTACGGATGCTAGCGTTTTTGCAGAATTTGCTGAATTAGTTTGTGGAGATGCTTCTCGTTTTCTCTTTTCAATTTGTTCGCTTGTTTCCATTTGATTTGACAAACTATTTGAATATTCTGATATCTGTGGAGATGATAATTTTTGTGAACTTTCTCGTGTGGAGTCTATGTCTCTTTCTACTGTGTCAGTGACCTCATTCCGTGATGGAGAACCGATTACTTCAATAGTTCGATTACTTGTTGATGTGTTAGCACATGAGTATTGAGAATTCGAAATAAGCAACGACTGTTGATCTTTGATTATTTTAATAATACCTGGAGCTAAAACCTGAAGAAGTTGATTAGCAAATTCTTTAGATGCTAGCAATTGCGTCGCATTTTCTGTTGCGCTTGCAAATGATTTATTCGGCAAAACGGTTGAAGGACCAACTCTTCGTTTTGCTTCTATGTACGATACTTTATCGATTACCTTTATTTTTTGAATTGCCAGTTCTTGTTGATAAACTGGACATGTTGGTGATCGAGCGGAATGGTTTCCTTCGCAATTTATACATTGTAGGGGTTCAATGCATGGTTCGCCCACGTGCAATCCCCTACCACAGACACAAATTTGTACATTTTGACATTTGTCAGACATATGTCCAAATCTCTGGCATCGAAAACAGCGCATTGGAGACGGTATATATGGACGCACGCGTAGCGAGTACCAAGCCCCGCGAATTGTTGAAGGTAAATCACTACGATTAAACGTAAGTATGTGATTAGCTGTATCAACCGTTTGCCCGTTCCTTCTAGTTGTAATTCGTTTAACTCCTACTACATGTTGCCCTCGTAGTCCTTCTAGGATTTCTTCAATGGAAGAATTTAGGAAGTCCGGACAATATACCACACCTCTACAGGAATTCAATATTCTATGTGGAGTAATCTTTACAGAATATTCAGCCAATCTCTTTATATCCAAAAGTCTTTTACTTTGTTTATTTGACACAGTTTCCACTAATAACCCATCTTTAGTTTTTCGAATATTTTTTGTTTCTCCAACCAGACCGTATAATGACTTTGCTATTAAAAATGGACTAATCTTTTGAAAATCACCATCCACTCTCTCAATGACCAGGAACCGAGGATAGTTACCCATCGTCTCGCTGCTCACAGATTTTTTCTCCAGAGGAGGAAATGAGTCCTTTGGTGGTGAGGAGGACTCAACCTCAATAATATTAAGATGAGGGTCAATACCATCACCCACACCATCTTTAGAGGGGGGTCTCGAGCTACCTCCCATCTCTGTAACATTTAAGATAGGAGAACCCGGACTCTGGCGAGTCTCCATCGCCGAAGAATATGTAAATATTTTGGGCCAAAAACAGATATAATGCACAGGAAACGCCAAGGATTATACAAAAATTTAAGCCAGTCAAGAAAAAACGCAAGTGCGTTCGCACAGAACGGCCTCAGAATCCTCCGTAGCAGGGTCCGCGCTGGTACGGAGCAGATTGTCCATGGTCCCGGAACAACAGAGCCGCGAACCTCTAGCTCCAACCCATTTAAGCTTCGGCTGGCCAGACCTACCACCCCATGCCGGAATCCGGGTCTACGGTGACATGGGTACGCTTCAAAATAGAGAAGGACAACGAAGAACCACGACACCTTTATGAACAGGGACTTTCACAACCGGGTGGTCTATGTACTTGCTGGATAGACCACTCTGCCCCAGCAAGGATTGTTTATCGAGGTTTACTCCTGTAGTCCTTTTAGTCGCCTTTTACGACAGGCAGGACATACCGTGGTTGTATTCTAACCCCCATACCACTGGGGTGCCGAAAATTTTTGTCAAATTGTATGAGTGTTTATTGCTTCGATAGCACTCGACCAATTTTGAAGCAATAAACACGAATAAACACTTTGACAAAAATTCATGCAATTCGTCGGCTGCAAGCGGCATTTGAAGGACTATTCAACGAACAAAATTGACATTTCTTAGTAATTAATCAATTTTATCACGTCCTCTTTGAAAATAAAAATCTGTTGACGTAAAATAAATTGTTTGTCAAATTTGACGTTTCTAATATCATATTTTATTAATTTTACAGGAAGTTAAATAAATGTCATTAAAACTCCGCTAGCGGAATTGTTGCACAATTTTACGCTGATTGGTGGCAAATGACATAAATACTAAGTTATGATTGGTGAATAGTTAACTTGCAGGAGGTGAGTTGAATAGTCAATACAATTAATTAATTAAGAATTTTAAAAAAAGTGTCCCATATAACCCCATCTGACAGTACATAAGTGGACCATATACAGTGCGTATAAAAGGAGACTAAGTGAAAATAACAATAAATCACATGAAGGACGGAAAAGCACCAGGTCCGGACGGAATCCAATCCGAAATTCTGAAACTTCTGGACGACGATGCTATAACATGGATAACTAACATCTTTAATCATATACAGGGTGTTTCATTAATAATTGGAAATATTTTAACTGTAGAATCCTGGGCTCAAAATATTAATATTTAACCCAAATCACTTAGATAAAATGTGGCTCGTTACTGAGATATAGGGTGTTCCATTTAAAAATTTAAAAATGATTTTTCCCCATTACTTTAAAACTATTTGACGTATCCGTATCATATTTGGCAGGAAGTTTAGACACTGTAAACCATGCTAAATTATGTTAAATAAACGTTTCTGGCTACTACCAGAGGCGTACCACAGGGGCAAGTGGGTGGTTGACCCTTCCCAAAT
This sequence comes from Agriotes lineatus, assembly GCA_940337035.1. NCBI lineage: Eukaryota > Metazoa > Arthropoda > Insecta > Coleoptera > Elateridae > Agriotes > Agriotes lineatus. The sequence goes on from CALNHX010012032.1 coordinate 16,964, forward strand.
TCTACGCCACTGGCGGAATTGCCATTTTAACACAATTTTCGATTTTCCAATACTTTCTATGTAAATAACATACTCTTCCTTCGTCACGATAACGTCATTATTTTTCGAGATATTTAAAGTTAAACATAAAGCTGAACAGTTATTTTGATTTTAATGTGTATTAATTATGTCGGTGTTTTTTGTCATAAGATTGCATTTATTACGCAAATGAAACTTTAATCCGTATTAACAAAAAAACATAATGTTATTTATTGAAATTTCTTGAAACTAATACATAGATGCATTCAACATAAAAAAAAATGTATCCATGTATTCGTTTCAATAAATTTCAATAAATAACATTAAACTTTTTTGTTAACACGGATTAAAGTTTCATTTGCGTAATAAATGCAATCTTATGACATAAAATACCAACATAATTAATACACATTAAAATCAAAATAACTGTTCCGCTTTGTTTAAATTTAAATATCTCGAAAAATAATGACGTTATCGTGACGAAGAAAGAGTATGTTATTTACATAGAAAGTATTGGAGAGTCGAAAAATTGTGCTAAAATGGCAATTCCGCCAGTGGCGTAGAATTTGGGAAGGGTCAACCACTCACTTGCCCCTGTGGTACGCCTCTGGTAGTAGTCAGAAACGTTTATTTAACACAATTTAGCATGGTTTACAGTGTCTAAACTTCCTGCCAAATATGATACGGATACGTCAAATAGTTTTAAAGTAATGGGGAAAAATCATTTTTAAATTTTTAAATGGAACACCCTATATCTCAGTAACGAGCCACATTTTATCTAAGTGATTTGGGTTAAATATTAATATTTTGAGCCCAGGATTCTACAGTTAAAATATTTCCAATTATTAATGAAACACCCTGTATATGATTCAGGACAAATACCCAGAGAATGGCTCAAATCAGCATTCGTTGGCTTGTAAAAAGAATTTTCCCTGAAAATAATACACAGACGTATCTTCAAACTCTGTGAAGAACAACTAATAAGTGAAACCCAATGCGGATTTCTCAAAACCTTGAATACGAGGGAAGCTCTCGTTACCGTACAAGTTCCGTTTCAGCGCTGCAGAGGTGTTAATGCCGACATTTAAGTTTGTTTTATAGACTATCATAAAGCATTCGATAGTGTCAGACACGGAAAACTTATTAATATATTAGAGAAAATTGGCATAGATGACAAAGATTTACAAATTATAATTAACCTCTATTGGAATCGATCCACAAACATCACAATAGAGGGAGATGCGTCAGATGATATAGATATAAAACGAGGTGTAAACAGGGTGTGTTTATTCTGAGCAAATTTATTAACATGCAGAAAATGTTTAAGAATCACGATCTAAATTTAAATACCAAAATACGATTAATAAGCTGTTATGTATTCTGTCTTGTTGTATGGAGTGGAGTCCTGGACGCTGACTCAAGTATCAACGAAGAAAATCGAAGCTTTCGAGATGTGGCTGTACAGCCGAATATTGAGAATATCTTGAGTTGACCGTGTGACAAATGCTGAAGTTTTGAGAAGAATGAATAAAACAACCGAAATTGTCAAAACCATAAAAATCAGAAGGTTGAAATATTTTGGACACATGATGAGGAATGAACAGCGCTACGGAATACTTCAATTAATATTACAAGGAAATGTGCAAGGAAAGAGAGGACCGGAATTCAGGCGTATCTCCTGGCTGAAGAATTTAAGATCGTGGTTCACAATGACAACGACAGACCTCTTCCGGGCAGCTGCCAATAAAATCCAGATTGCCTTATTGATCGCGAACATCCGGAACGGATAATGCTCTAGAAGAAGAAGAAGATACTGCCTTTGAATTGTGTTTATTATACAGACATTTCCTATAGTGTTCTTACATTGATTATAATGGAAATTCCCTAGAGAGATAATATTCATATTATCTCCCTAGAGAGAAAATATGTATTTTTCTTCCAGAATTTCTGTAACATAGTAACCGATTTCTATTTGTCGTCGTTGAAAAATGCGTTTTTCTACGACCACTACTAAAAGTAGGCCTTTTACCACTAAAAATGACGTTTTATAATTTAGAGTGTTAAAAGTGAAATTGGCTGTTTACTTTTAGCCTATGTGCTAAAAGTAAGCAGCTGGTGTTGGATTTAGAATTTCGAACTGGAAGTAAGGTTGTAAAGTTATTCTAGTTACTTCTTTCGTTAGAGGTAAAGTGTTTTTTAAATAATTAAAGCATTATGTAATGAATACAGTAAAATGTGTACATTTATAATTACCTTTGATAACTAACTTTGACAGCTACTGGTTGCAGACACAGTCACCTACTTGTCAAGGCCAGCTCTTTACTATGACATAAATTATAACTGTCATAAATGCAAACCCTTGTTAAATCGACATTTATGGATTAATAACAGTAAATTTAAGGCAGTAGAAAAAATATTGTGTGCAAACTCGCGTATAAACGTCCACTTTTAGCACTTGTTGCACAAATAGCTATTATAGCTCAATTTAAACTGCTGGAAACCACAAAACTAAGCGATCTACGCGTCTAGTTTTGTTATTTTACAGTTGATCTTTTAAAATCTGCCCATGTGCTTCCTAAACCAACGTTGACAAAGATTATATTATTCTATAAATATAGATACTCTCAGCTAATGATTAAGGCTGTTTTTAATTATAGTTGCTATTAATTGCTAATGGAACATTATCCTTCTGTTTACATTTTTGTCTTTTGCACAATGGGGTTTACATAAACAATAGCGTTATAATTAAATGTAAACAGAAGGTATAAGAATGCAGACCATTCTATTTAAAACAGTTTGCAAATTACAGTTTTATCAGTAAAATCACATTATTACGTATTTTATCATTATTCTTAAGTACTTGACTAATTACGATGTATTAGTCAGGATGGCCGAGCGGTCTAAGGCGCTGCGTTCAGGTCGCAGTCCACTCTGTGGGCGTGGGTTCGAATCCCACTTCTGACAACATTTTAAAGTTTTATAAATATTTTTATTGTCGTCTTAAATTCTTTTCCTAAAGCCCATGTGTATAACATTTGTTATAATGATTGTTGTAAACACGATTTAGATCAAGGGACAGAGCCCAGTAATTACTCACACATTGTTTTATAAAAAAAAAACCTTTAGATTAGAACAATTTCTATAATTTTGATAAAAACAGGCATTCATATAATGTTGATAAAAACAGGCATTTCACTGGATGTTGATGCCATCCTCAACTTAAGGTGAATTTAAAATGGCGGGAGAAACTGTCGTTTAAATGCGCAACACTTAAACTCATTTTTGGGGATTACCTCGTGAATTAAATTAAAAACGAACCAACTGCTTGGCACCTTAACGCATTATTTCTGATTACTTATTTTTTGTATAATTTTGTTTTTAAATATGAGCGTATCCATCAAACTTATTAGCTAAATAATTGTTGATGTACAGTCGTGTGCCAATAAATCTGGGACAGTGTTTTTTTCACATGCAGATTCAGTTAAGAATTTGAAGAATATTTCCATGGATTTCCTCTTATCAGAGAGAGTTACGAGTTTCAGTACCTGTTAAAGTTTAATGTAACTCTTTCTGATAGCTGCAAATGCATGGAGATATTCTTCAATTCTTAACTGAAGCTGCATGTGAAAAAAACACTGTCCCAGATTTATTTGCACACGACTGTACATTAAAGTTTTCCATTGTAAATTAAGAAATCAGTAAAAGGCTTGCAAAAGAAGTGGCAACCGCAAACCAAAATAGTACAACCTAACCTCGCTTTTCAATTATGTATATAGTACAGTCAAAATAGTGTAAAAATACCATTGACCTGGGAAAAATTGCAACACAAATGATTCTTTTTGCATTATACTCTGAAAAGTGTGTATTTTAACATACTCGAAATCCCCATTAATCCCGGCCCGGAAAATCAGTCAAAATCCAAGATGGCGGCTGCATTTTCCGATTTTTGCCTTTTTTCTCTATTTTGCTGCATTTATTGCCGTAAAAAAGATAATGTGCACAAAAATAGGTACTTATTATGTACTGAAGCATGCCATTTACACCATACTTTTGAATTACTTTCATACGTATCGTTATACGCCAAAAAATCGGAATAATATGAGAAAACATTATTTTTGATTTTTCAAAAAAACATTTTTACGTCAATAATTTGTGCTTCTCTAAAAACCTATTTAGCCTGTATCATATATACCGAGTGATTTTTACTTATACTTATAAGCATCATGGTTCTCAACCTCCTCGAAAATGTAACGTTTATCCATCTGCCGGAAAAGTAATGGCTTCTGTTTTTTGGGATACCCAGGGAGTAATTCTAATTGATTTCTTACAAAAAGGAGCTACAATAACAGGCAACTATTATTATCAAAATTGGGCAAAGCTATAAAGGAAAAATGTCGTGGCAAATTGAAACGTGGTGTTCTGTATCACCAGGATAATGCACCGAGCCACACTTCTTGTGTTGCTATGGCTGCCATAGCCAATGCAGGCTTTGAACTACTTGAAAATCAGCCATATTCTCCAGATCTCGCCACTAGCGATTACAGAGTGTTCGCCAAACTCAAGGAATAGCTTGGGGGGAAGAAATTTTCATGCAATAATGAAGTAACAGATGATGTAAATCAGTGGCTTGCAGAGATTGGACAATCCTTCTTCCAGGAAGCCGTTACAATGCTGGAGCATCGGTGGGATAAACGCATTAGGCTTAAAGGAAATTACGTAGAAAAATAAGGTGATATAAATTTTAATTTTGTAACCGGAAGTTGGTCGGGGACGGAGCATAGGGATCACCCCTCGTACATTGAAATTACGTTTTCTTGTTCTTGTAAGTCTGATATGTAATAAAAGTTAATGTAGTGTGTAATACACAATGTGTAATACACAATACAAGTAATCATTTTATTTATATAAGAACTGCCTGTATATTAATGACAAACATGGCAAATTCAGCTGCCATCTACGATTTTGACTGATTTCCTGGGCCGGGATTAATGGGGATTTTGAGTTGATGTAAATGGCATACTTCAGTACAGAATAAGTACCTATTTTGAGTGCGCACTATCTTTTTTACGTCAATAAATGTAGCAAAATAGAGAAAAAGGCAAATGCAGCCGCCATCTTGGATTTTGACTGATTTCCCGGACCGGGGTTAATGGGGATTTTGAGTATGTTAAAATACACACTTTTATTTATTTATTTATTTACTTCCTCTCAACAGGTATACACCCAATTACAGAGAAGAAATGAACTTAAAACATGATATAATAAAGAAGTAATTAAAAATAATCAATCTATAAACGAAAGCATAACAATGAACTAAAATAACAAAAGTATTAACTAAAATTAGCTTAAAACATGATATAATAAAAAAAAAAGAAATTAAAAATAATCAATCTATAAACGAAAGCATAACAATGAATTAAAATAACAAAGGTATTAACTAAACATTAATGTAATAAATAAGTAACTTAAAACAATGAACGAAACCAGTTCCAAACATTAAACTAACTTCTAAACAATTGGTTTAAATGGCCATCCCTGATAATTTTTGAACATGTTTTGTAATAGCATTTTAAATTAGATGAAAATAAATCAATGTGTTCATATATTGCGTTGGAGTGTCGGGCTAGTTTATGCAATGGCGAAAGCATAAGACTATTAGTTCTTGAAAACGGCAGATAAAATAATGTATTGTTTCTGCTGGCTGCTCTAGGCACACCAAAACTGAGCATTTCAATTAAATGTAAATTGCCATCTATTTTCATATCGATGATCTTTTTGACAAAGGTTACCGATTTAATAAATATTGTTTTTTCTAGAGACAATATATTATACTGACTTAATAATGTGCTATAAGATGTTAATAAAGGATAAAATCCAGTTAATCTAAAGCTTAGTATTTTTAAAAACCGTTTCTGGATACTCTCTATTTCGTCAATATAGCAAGCATATGACGGTGTCCACACTAAAGAAGCATATTCCATGATAGAACGAACATAGCAATTATAAAGTTTTATTAAGGTAGTAGTGTTACGGAATCCTTTAGAGTTGCGCATTAAGAAGCCTAGCATTCTGCTAGCTTTATTTTTCATTGTGGAGATATGTTTTTGAAAACTCATTTTATTATCAAACAATATTCCTAGATCCACGGTCTCATACTTTCTATTTAGGTTTACACCGTTCATTACATAGTTGAAAGTAAATGGCTGGAGTCTCCTAGTATAAGTTAAAACAAAACATTTGCTGATGTTTAGAGGCAATTCGTTTTCATATGTCCATTCCACTAATCTGCTCAAATCTTCCTTTAATTCCTCGCAATCATCTGATGTTTTAATTTGTTTCCGGAGTTTAAGGTCGTCTGCAAACATCAAGCACTCCGAGTTGATAATACATGTTGGCAAATCGTTTATAAACATTAAAAATAGCAAGGGGCCTAAATTTGCACCTTGCGGTACACCAGAATTAACAACGTACTTTTTAGAGTTAGAGTTACCAAACACTACATATTGATTCCCATTACTTAGATAAGACCTGAATAGTTGAATGAGTTCTAAAGAAAAACCAAACGTTCGGAATTTTTTTAATAACAAAGCATGAGATACTTTGTCAAACGCTTTGGCGAAATCGGTGTATATCACGTCAGTTTGAATATTGTCGTTTATCGCTTCTGATAAGTTTTGAGTGAATAGTAATAAATTAGTTTCGGTAGATCTATTGGGCGTAAATCCATGTTGGTATGGTGTTATCTTTGATTTTACGTGTTCAAAAATTCTGGTGTGTAATATAATCTCAAATACTTTCGAACAGGAACAAATCAAAGAAACTGGCCTGTAGTTCTTAATATCTGATTTGTCACCTGTTTTGAATATAGGACACACTTTAGTTGTTTTCCATATATCAGGATAGGCGCATGTTTTTATTATTAAATTAAACATTATTAACAACGGATAAGTTAAACTATCCGAGCATGCCTTTATTATAAATGAAGGTATTTGATCTACGCCAACCGACCTCTTAGGCTTTAGCCTCTTAATAGCTGCATAAAGTTCTTCTAAAGAGATTTTATCAATGCTTAATGTATCTAACCAACCCACTTGATCTTCCGATAATGGAAAATCTAGATTAGGTTGCGTGTTTGCATATACCGATCTAAAATTTTCTGCAAATGCTTCCGCCGATTCCGCTGATGTTTTTAACAAGTTTCCATTAAATTTTAGCATAGGAATATTTAATGCGTTTTCTTCTTTCTTGTTTTTTAGAAAAGACCAAAAAACAGACGGATCAGTATTTATATTTTGTTCAATGTTATTAATATAACTACGATAAGCAATACTAATATCACGTTTGATTTCAGTTCTATATTTGATAAAGTTTAAGTGATAACTTTGCTCGCGAAACCTTTTCCATAACTTGTGATACCGAGATTTGGTTTTTATCTTTTTGACTATATCTTTGTTAAACCATGGCGGATATCTCTTTTTTGCAGGTTTAGACTTAGGAACTGAATTGTCCAATGCAATATAAAATAATCGATAATATTCCTCCACCATCGCATTTACATCTTTATATACATTTAAACTGTTCCAGTTTGTATCCCTGAGATTCAAGTATAGTTGATGAAAGTTTGCTTTTTGGTAATTATACTGTTCACCAGCAAAGCCACCGCGTAACGTGACTTCAGAATTAAAATAAATTTCAAGAGAAGGATGATGGCCACTTTGCTTAAGAAGCGGAGACTCACAGCCAGTTACTGTCATAGATAGGGATGCTAAAACGAGATCGAGAGTGCGACTGTTACTATTACGTACCTTGTTATATTGAGTCAGGCCGAAAAAATTAACAAAATTTACCATATCATTTTCCAGGACAGTAGATGCATTCGATAGGTCGGGATTCAGGTTCGGTAAATTAAAATCTCCAAGGAGGACCATTTGACCAGTGATAATCTGAAACTTATCGTATAGATTCTCAAAAAATACATCGTAATAGTGGCAAGGCGAAGAGGGGGGTATATAAACTGCACCTATAAATAATTTAGTATTCCCGTTATTTATCACTAACCATATATCTTTCAACTCAGTTTCCAAATCTGTTACACGTTCACAATAAATGTTGCATTTTATAGCAATAAGTACTCCCCCTCCTAACCTTGTCCCTGCAGCAAGATAATTCCGATCTTTTCTAAAGATAGTATATCTGTTGTCTAAAAGTTCACTGTCTAAAATGTTAGAATTTAACCATGATTCCACAATTACAATCACATCATAATTTTCCGAGAGAGCATTATTTAATAGTACATTTGTTTTGGTTCTAATTCCACCTGCGTTCTGATAGTATATACTTAGTTCAGTTGTATTAATGGACATCTTTAAAATCGTTTGTGGAATTTATCATAAATATTTTACTCTCCTCTTTAACTCGCATGAATATTTTACCATTTCTTGTCCATAAAAACTTGATGTTAATGTTTTTTCTATATTCTCTCGCTTTGCTAAATAATTGTTTATTTTGTTTAGTTAAGGAATCATTAATAAATATGGGTTCGTTTATATCGACTGGGTTCTTATAGTTAAAGTTGTCTGGAATATGCCTTAGCCTTAAATCACGTTTCACCCGTTTTAACCGCAAAAATTCTTCCTTATCCATGCGTCTTACGAACTTTACAATTAATCCAGGTGGTTTGGAAGACTGTTGCGTTCTGGAGCCAAGCCTGTGACATGCATCAATCATGCGTGGATCTATTTGAAAACCAACTGCATCCCCTACAGCTTGAACTAGTGTTACGGGATTTTCGTTGCGTGTTAGGGGAATTCCATGAATTTCGACGCTATTTCTTCGTGTGTACTGTTCGAGATCATTAAGCTGAGATTTTAATTCTTTATTTTCTGTTTCCATTATGTAATTTTTGCTCTCCAATTCACAGTATAATGCAAAAAAAAATCATTTGTGTTGCAATTTTTCCCAGGTCAAAATTTATTTTGACTGTACTAATAGGTAAACAGATGATTAGATTTTTAAACGTTGTATAACATTTTGACAGTCAGACACATAACTTAATAGTAGATTATGTTATTAGAAGTAAAAGTGATACTTTATGTGGCGAAGCTGAAGTTTATTTAGCCGAACGTTAGTGAGGCAAATAATTCAGCTAAGCCACATAAAGTCACTTTTACTCCGAATAACATATACTATTTTATCCACAAACGTATTCAGGTAAATTTAATTAATATAAATTTAAAAAAAAAGAATTGCATTGGCCGGGAATCGAACCCAGGCCACCCGCGTGACAGGCGAGTACTGTACCCCTGCGCCAACCTCTATTATTCAAATAACGCGCTACTTTAATGATATATGAACATACTGAATCACCCGAGCTAATAGCACACGGCCACAGCAGCTGTCACACCATAACCCACGGCCACAGATACTCCGATCCGCTGCTTAAAGGTTTTCATACACTAGCACGATATTATATCGTGCTAGTCATATCGTAACGGCACAAAGTTATTCACATCACGGCCTCATCATGGCCTGCTTAATTGTGTGACAAACGTCACTTTGACGTTTGTCACACAATTAAGCAGACCGTGATTCAAATAATCCAGAAGCTTTTGCTTTATTCGTTGCTCTGCTTCCAACAAACTCTAATTTTTTATAATTGTACCAATAATAATATAACGATCAATTTTGCAAACGAAATAAAAACAATTCTTAAAAATAGAATTTACTTTGAGTAGTCGTCTAAAAAATAGTGTTCATAACTCGCCCGAAAGTGCAAATATCTGTGCTCGTGTTTTAGATCCACTCGGGCTTCGCTTTGCTACGCCCTCGTTTGTCTAATCAACACTCGCACGATACTTGCTACTTTCGAAGCTTGTCATGAAAATAACTATTTCGTACTCTTTTTGAAAATAAAAACCGGCCTACGATGTAAGTCTAAAAATTAGCAAAATTTTAAGCCATTATACAATTTAATCGGTCCAGTATATTCGGAGGAGATAGCAAACAAACATAGAAAGAAAGAAAGAGGGCAACGATTTTGTGTGCTTAGGCAAATAAAGTAGGCAAAAGTCGCTATTTTGTCTGCTTAGGCAGATAAAGTGACACTTTTGCTTTGTCACTAAAACACATAAGTTGTCACTTTTGTGACGCTTGCGGATAAATAGTAGTTTACGATATAAGTTCAAGAGTGGGGTAGAGTTAAAACGCGAGTGAGCGAGCGTTTTAAGCCCTGCGAGTGACTAAAGATGCTTTACGCATGTGTATCGTACAATATTTTATCTACGATAGAATCTAGAAAATACGGCAAATATAAAAAAAAATGAGATGTAAATTAGGATTACCAGCAACCGGTCGTAATTTTGCGTGTTTCAAAAATTTTAAAACACGTTGCTACTTACAACGTGCCTAATGAAAACATGTTATTAAACAGTCGTTTTACAAACTTAAAACTGCCACCTAAAAGGCAATTTTACACACTGTCGTAGATAATAGTATATTACGTTATTAGGAGCAAAAGTTATATTTTATGTGGCGAGGCTGGACGGGTTATCTGCCGAGCTTGCGAGGCAGATAAGTACAGCCGAGCTACATAAAGATACTTTTGCTCCGAATAACATATAGTCTTTTTTCTTCAAACGTTTTTATAACAAATTATTTACAACTTTGTGAACAAAATTCGAAGAAAATTACTTGATCTCGTCAGCGACAGATAAAGTTGTCAACGGCAGATAAAGTCGTCAGCGGCAGATAATAACTTTATCTGCAGCTCGTCAGCGGCAGATAATATTATCTGCCGCTTGGCAATAAAGTGACAGCTTAGCATCATCAATCCAGCAGTATAATGCCATATTTTACTGCCGTTTGAAGAAAAACTATTTTATCACATCCTCTTTGAAAATAAAAATCTGTTGACGTGAAATAAATTGTTTGTCA
>CALNHX010012033.1:0-10385 GCA_940337035.1 Agriotes lineatus
TCTTCGCCGCTATTGGTCGACGCGAATATCCGCCATTAACAGGCAAAATATTTAGTTACTTCTAAGTTGTTCTCAAAGAGGTTGGTAGATTCTGTTTATTTGGTTATGGAAAAAAATAAAACCTTTCAAATCTGACAATTGTAAATTGTCAGTGTCAAATAATTCATTCGCGTCGCAAGTGGGTGAAATTGTATCATCTATTGCCCTAAAATTGATATTTTGCACAGTATTTCAATGTGACAATTTAGAATTGTGCTATTGTTGTAACAGCACAAGATGCGTTCAACTTGAAATATATGATAAAGAGATTACATCGGTGCTACGGGCCTTAGCATAAGTTTAGATAAAACGGAGTATTTAGTAGTCAACTCGGAAGCACAATATGAAGTCTTAATAAATGAAGATGTCGCAGTAAGACAACTAGAAAGGTTTAAATACCTCGGTGCTGCAATACAATCGATGAAATACGTTTGGGAACAGAAGAGATCAGAACTGAATAATACAAAGTAAGAAGATAGTGGAATGCTTGAAATCAATTTGATGGGACAATACTGTCTTTAACAAAAACAAGCAAAGAATAGTTGAAGTTAATGGTACAGTCGGTGCTATGCTATGGCAGTGAGGTATGGACTGTAACAGCGGAAATGAAACGAAGACTAAACACAGTTCAAATGGACGAAAAAGCGCAAAGGTATCGAGACCAGATAGAGTGACAAACGAGGAAATAAAACGCAGAATGGAGGCACCAGAATCATTTGAGGATAAAATTGAACGAAAAGCGTTAAAATGGTTTGGTCATCTGATGAGAATGGAGGAGACGACGTGGCCTATGAAGATCTTTAAATGGTCGCCACCGGGTAAGAATAAAAGAGGTAGACCACGCAAATCGTGGAATGAGGGTATTCGGAGAGCCATGGAGGAGAGGAACCTGGAAGAAGACCAAGCACAGGACAGGGAGGTTTGAGACAGGGAACAGGAAGACGGCATTTAGCTGTATTGTAAACTACCATAACTGAAACAAGTTGTAAACTTCGTGCAACACCTTAAAGCACCAGGAACGAACGCCAATGAAAAATGTCAAATGTCCAAACATAACACTGCACGTGTAGCTAACATCAACTAGTTAAAATAACTAGCGCCAAAATAATGACCACTCAAAAACGTTCGATTATTTCTAAAGGCACTGTATATCTCTAGGCTCAAATTTGCCTGAAAATGACGGCCAACAATCGTATGGCCACACTGTCTTGTATAATATAGTCACTGTAAATTATTATAGAGTTCCTAAATATTATAAGAGTTGAGACAAGTCGGGAATAGATGCTGATTGGTTGTGATCCACTGCGCATGCGCAGTTTCATCTGAAATTGCGCCAGATTTAAGCCCTATAGTTACTGTAGAAACCACTTCTGAGAATGTCATATTTGACAAATTTTTATTTGACTTTAGGTCTAACACTGTATGTATATGGAATTTACTTAAAAATTAGTTACCTAAATAATTATTTTTCTACAGTTTTTGAAATACGGGTTGTTGCATTTTTCGCTTCAAAAGTATATTCGAACGGGGCTTTATATCAATTGACACAAATTCCCAAAAACGAGAAGCAACGAGCTGAATAGTTCAAAAATATAAACTGAACACTCACAAGTAGAACCAGACTCAGTGGAAAAAAGTGCGTCTGGGTGGCAAACGAAAACTAAAATCCAATGCTGCACCTACCTACTTCATTTACGTTGCCTCAACTCTTTATGTTATACGTTTGGCAGTACTGAAGTTTATTGTCAGTCTATGTCAAATTTGAGATTAGTAGTTTAGGTTTTGCTTCAGTTTTGACACAAACTGACGCAAATCTTAACCTGCAAATTGCGAAAGTTTTCAGTACTTACTGCCAAACGTAAAACACGTAACGCAGTCGACTCTGATTACGAATTTAAACCAACACCCGTTACAAATTTGCCTAAATATGGCGGCGAGAGTGTGGCTTAGTTGTATTGTCGCCACTGTCTATATAAAGGCACTGTAAATTATTAGAGTCAAAAGTGCCCGCTGTGACTGCTATGCAAAACCGTGTGACTTTAATTTGTCGTTTAATTACAACGCGCGTTTAACGCAAGCTCAGGCTCTGCAGTTGTGATGCTTTAGAGTTTAGATCATGAGTAGCAGAAGTGCGTTTGAACGTTTTTTCAATTCTACAGCTTTTTAAAAGATTATGATGTAGTTACTCCTGCAAATACTCTGGCGTTTTTATTTGTAGTCACTTTTATTATCTTGAGGTCTAAGATTAACAAAGTGATCAGTCTGCCCAACGTAACTCGAGCCACAAGAGCTGGAATTTTATATACACCAGCTGTCTCTAAACATGACCATTGCCGAAAATATCCTGTAGTACTTCTTATTCTACGAATTCTCAATCCGTTTTTCTATTTGCCAAATAGCCTTCTGAACAGCAACCGTCAAATGTCAGTTACATTTAGAATGTCCAAATTCAATTACATTTACCTGATTCACAACTTCAATTTTGCTAATGTATGTAATATCGATGGCAAATGTTGAATTTTCGACTTGGCAATGGTAGCGCGGTTCTCAAGGTGTACTGTGTCTACAGATCCGGAGAATTGCCCTCTAGACGAGTTCATGCAATTGTATTAGAATCATGATATTACAAAGGTTGCATTTATACTCTAGTGTACGGTTTCTAATCACTTGCAGACTTGTTTGACTTAGTGATTTTGACGTGCGTAACTGTGGAGTAATGACAGCGTGTTATATTATGAATAGACAATGGTCTCCTGTGTAAAACTGCAAGCTTGCAACCTTGAACAATAATAGCTTCTTTATAATGAATTGCAAGTCTGCAACCTTGAACGCACGTGGCTTCCTGTCTCACGCTCCCTTTTAGAGATAACGCTTATCTTAGCTGATTAGGCATAGTATATATACTAGTAGCTTGCACCTCTAAGTTAAGCTCCAGTCAGTCGATAAGTTCCATTGTGTTCGTATCATAGCTAGATGTAAGAAATTGTCCGGCGGCTAGCTGTGTGCTTCCAATGTTATATTTCATTGTAAAATAAAAATAAACGTTTTTTAAAAAGTCGTTTCGGCGGCCTTTTAATAAAACTGGCGCAGTCGGTAGGATTTGTGGAGGAAAACCTGGAAAACTACAAACATCGAGTCGACCAGCAACTTTCCTTGAGGTTCAGCTCTTTGCCGCAAATCGAAACCTACCACCCAGCGGATCTTCGGACATCTCCAACAGGGACAAACATCGCCCGATCGTGAGAAGCGCCCGTCGACCCAGCTCCTGCTCCTCCGTGGTTATTGGAACCATCTGGTCATTGGGACCACTCTTGATCATTGGGATCAGTCTCTGGTATTGGCAACGTCAACAACGACGACCCCAGGACAACTTTTGGATAACGCTCTAGCGCAAAGCTGGACTATCCAAGTCGGACTTCAGGACCTCTGTGCAGGCCAGCCGACATCAATAGGATCGACGCATCCTTTTTTTGAAGACAACAGGACGTAGCTTGATCGCACGCCGTTCGTCAATTTTAACGCACAATGTAAGTGCATATTTTTATAATAATTTTCAAGCTTTAGAGAAAAAGCAAAGGTATATTTTTAAAAATAATAATTTTCAAGCTTTAGAGAAAAAGCAAAGGTATATTTTAAAGGCAACAAAGTAACGACTATTAAAGCGTTCGCCTAAGTAATAATTTACAAGTTTTAAAGAAAAAGCAAAATAATTAATTTTAAAGGCAAAAGGCAACAAAGTAACGTAATATAATTTTCAAAAGTAATAATTATTAAAGCGTTCGCCTAAATAACAAAGTAAAAATTTCAAAGGCAACAAAGTAACGTAATATAATTTTCAAAAGTGATAATTATTAAAGCGTTCGCCTAAAACAACAAAGTTAACTAATATAAAGTTTTAAAAATTATACTAACATAGTTTTAAATATTTATTTATAAGTCCAGGCAGAACGTAGTAAGCCAGACCAATTGCTGCACATACTAGGTGTGCTTAATTTGCATTTGTGCTTGCGTTCTTGCGCGTAGGTACCCCTGTTAAACATCCCCTAGTCATTAAACTGTTTACTAACATAAATAAAAATTAAAAATAAGTGAAACAAATAAAGCAAAATTAATTTTTGTCTATAAAATTTTTATGTTTAGATCACTATTATCTTGAATCATTAGTTAAAACACCTATAATAATTATATTTTGAAACAATTGTAAAAATTTTATGTCACGAGATAGATCACGCTCACCAAGGAATTCTATCCCTAGAATTTTATTTTTAAATAATTGTAACAACATTAGCAACCCAAATATGGTTGAACAAAACGCATCATTGTTTCCCTCACATTTTAATGTAGCTTTACTAAATGAAATTCCCACATATGATGGTAATCAAGCCACTCTTTCGGAATTTATCAGATCCGCAGAAATCATTGCAACCAAATTTTGCACAGAAAATTCAAACGAGTATATCAACCAAATAATTTTAAATTCGATAAGGAATAAATTAAAAGGTCAAGCGTTAGAAGTAATCACAGGTTACGAGTATGATACTTGGAAAGACTTAAAAAATGTCTTAATTGAAAATTTTGGCGACCAAAGGTCAGAATTGAATCTCTTAATTGATTTAACTAAATTAAAACAGAATAAAGACTCTCCCATAAAATTTTTCAATAAAGTTAGAACTCATTTAGCTATTTATAATTCTAAAGTTTCTCTGAGTCAAGAATCAAAAGACATTATCACTTATAAATTAAAGGCTAACAAAGATTTAGCACTTCGCACTTTTACAAGTGGACTAAATGAAAATTTAGGAAGCTTCGTAAGAAGTAGAAATCCAACTTCACTAGAACAAGCGTTAAGCATAGTAAAAGAAGAAATTGATATCAGATATTCTCAAAATCAAAATAATTTTCAAAGTCAGAAATTAAATAAATCAAATTTAACTTCCAATATTCAAACACAAAATTCATACCAATCTAAATTAAATAACCCAAATTTTATGCAAAGACCATTCCAACAAAATCGAAATAATTTTAATCAAAATCCCAACTATTTTAAAAATCCAACGAATTTTAATAATCCTAATAATTCTAGAATAACTCGAAATTCAAGCTTTAATGCATTTGCACCAAAACCAAATTTTTCACCAACAAATAAACCAGAACCTATGGACTTTAGCACTATAAAAAGACCAACTACTCAACAATCAAATTTTCCTAATAAATATCGAGCTAATTCTCAAAACGTTAATAGAAATTTTAATCATTTAAATTACCATCAAGAAAAACCTCCTGATGAATATGAAGACTTAACAGAAGATTTATTTGAAAATGGAGAATTTTCAACTCCAGAAAATTTTAACGAAAACTTTCAGGAATATTCTGACCCTGATAATTCACAAGACTTAGATCACACCCCAGATTATTTCGAATATCCAGATCCAAACGATACAGTAAATTTTCATTAAGAGCCTCGGAAAAGAATATTTTAACTTTTAATATAAATCCAAAATCAAACCTTCCTTATATTATAATTCCCGCCACCGGCGATAAACTTTTAATAGATACAGGTAGCTCACAAACAATAATTTCTCCAGAATTTGTACAACAACATTTTCCAAATTATATTTATGAAACAGAATTCGAGATAGTTACATCTCATGGAATTTCTCAACATAACTTAATTGCAGATTTACCCATTCCTAATCTTTTTTATAAAAACGGAACACATACGTGTTATTTATTCAATTTTCACCAAGACTATGTAGGACTTATTGGATCCGATTTACTTTCAAAATTATCCGCACGAATAGATTATAAATGGATGCACATTCAAACAGAAAAAACAGTAATACCGTTCTATTATAACCCATCAAAAACTAAACAGGAAATTCAAAAACGTAACGAATGTAATTTTTCCAAATTTAAAAACTCAGATTTTGTCAGAAAACTTGTAGTACCTCCGCGTACAGAATGTTTTGTAAATTTACCAGCAGTAGGAAAGAATGGAACTAAAATAGCTCCAAAACTAAAATTTAATGACAAATTAATTATGCCTTCAGCATTAGTGAAATTACACAATAATTGGTTTAAAACCAGCGTAATTAATACTTCAAACGAAACACAAGAAATAAATATTTATAATCCTTTATTTTTAGAAGACTATGAACCCGATAGCAAAAATCAACCTATCAGACTTAACAACTTTAATATAAATACTCCAAACACCAGAAGTATTTTAAATAACAATTTAAAAAACAATTTAAGATTAGACCATTTAAACGAAGACGAAAAAACTCTTTTGACCAATTTATGTTTTCAATACAGAGATGTATTTTACTCTCCCGAAATACCTTTATCCGTTACGAATTTGACAAAACACCACATTAGGACTAAAACCAATGCACCTATATTTACGAAAACATACCGTTATCCCCATATTCATCGCGAAGAAGTCAAAAAGCAAATAAAGAAAATGTTAAACGAAGATATTATAGAGCCATCGGAATCACCGTATAATTTTCCTATTTGGGTCGTCCCAAAAAAGTTAGACGCCTCCGGAAAACAAAAATGGCGTATTGTAGTTGACTATCGAAAGTTAAATGAACAAACTATTGAAGACAAATATCCTTTGCCCCGTATAGAAACCGTATTAGACAATCTTGGCAGAGCTAAATACTTTACAACATTGGATCTTGCCTCTGGTTTCCACCAGATAGAAATCGAAAAGAAAGATCGCGAAAAAACCGCTTTTTCAACCGAAGAAGGCCATTTTCAGTTTAAAAGAATGGCTATGGGTTTACGTAACAGTCCTGCATCCTTCCAAAGGATGATAAATACAGCCTTAATTGGACTCACTCCAACACAGTGCCTAGTTTACCTAGACGACATTATAATTTTCGGAAGTTCTCTTCAAGAACACATGCAACGTTTAAAAAATGTATTTCAAAAATGTAGAGATGCTAATGTAAAGATTCAGTTAGATAAATCGGAATTTTTACATAAATCTGTAAAATATTTAGGTCATATAGTTACTTCAGAAGGAATAAAACCAGATCCATCTAAAATATCAGCAATCAAAAATTTCCCAGCACCTAAAACAAGAACCGAGATAAAATCATTCTTAGGACTATTTGGCTATTATAGAAAATTTGTCAAAGACTTTGCCAAAATAACTAAATTTTTAACCGTATGTTTAAAGAAAGAAAATAAAATTGTACACACCCCTGAATTTTTGAAGAACTTTGAGTATTGCAAACAAATTTTAATGAATGAACCAGTACTTCAATATCCTGATTTTGAAAAACCTTTCGAACTGACTACCGATGCATCTAAATTTGCGATAGGCGCGGTATTATCCCAAGATGGTAAACCCACCTGTTATGCCTCCAGAACCCTTAATAATGCAGAACAAAATTATACTACAATTGAACGAGAACTCCTAGCCATAGTTTGGGCAACCAAACAATTTCGTCCATATCTGTATGGAGTAAAATTTAAATTGTACACCGATCGATCATAGACCGCTTGTTTGGCTCAAAAATTTAAAAGAACCAAATTCCAAATTAACTCGTTGGGCACTTAAATTAGAAGAATACGACTTCACCGTAAACTATCTACCAGGCAAATTAAATAAAGTTGCCGACGCTCTATCACGTGTTCAAATTTACCCCATGACTTTAGAAACACCCGATAGACTTCATACACCAATACCAATACAAGGTAATGAAAGCTTAATGGCAAGTAGGGCGAGCACCCCCGACATACAAGACTTTTTTTCAGTACCGACCATCGGACCACCAAAATCAGAAACGCCTAAAGTAAAAGTTATATCCGACATTCAAATAAGACCACCAAATAACGACGATAATAAATCCTATGTCGAAACAATACATTCGCAACAATCGTCTACCCCCGTGATCGATATTGCCGAAAAACCTCTACAACAATTTAAGAATCAAATTGAATTTGTAATTTCTCAGCTACCACGAGATATCGGAATCACTAAATACGACGGAATTACACATTATTCTGTATCCCTAAATAATACAAATAAAATTGACGTATTCAACAGGCTATTAATTGAACATTGTGAACCTAGAACACATTACTATTGTTATTTCCCTAACGACGAACTTTGTTTAGATTTTTCTAATTTTCTGCAAAACATAATTAACGATAACACACCCAAGTTTCATCGATGTATGTCACAAGTGACTTACGTTCTAAATCCACAAGATCGTCAATATCAAATCCAAAATTACCATCTAGGCAAAACCAATCACCGTGGTATCAATGAAACAATCGAACACATAAAAAGAAAATATTATTGGAAATCAATTAATAAAGATGTCACCGATTATATTAATAATTGTCATATTTGTAAAACGCAAAAGTACAATAGAAACCCAATTAAGCAGCCTTTACAGCTTACTCCTACACAAAACCAACCATTTCATACTATACACTTGGATATTTTTCAGATAGGTAAGAGAAGCTATCTAACAATAATAGATTCATTTTCCAAATTCGCCCAAGCATATTATATTAAATCTCGAAATTTAACAGACATCATTGAACAATTACTTAATTATATGTGTACTTTTACTACACCAAATATCATTATAGCTGATGGAGAATTTAACAAAAATATTTTTAAAGACTTTATAGCTTTACATAAAATCCAGTTGCATACGACAACCCCACATCACCATCAATCTAATTCCCCAATTGAACGATTGCATTCGACAATAATTGAACACTATCGACTATTGACGGATGTACCTGAACAAAACAAAATTCAATATTGTATTCTTGCATACAATCATACGATACACTCTAATCTCAATTTAACCCCTTTTGAGATTGTATTTGGTCATACTGAATGTAGAAATCAGTTCGATTTAGACTATACAAAAACATACTATCATGATTATTTATCTGGTCACAAAATCCGCATGAAAAAAATTTACGAAATATTGCAAGGCAAGCAAATTGATACTAAAGAAAAGCGAAATTTAAAATTAAATCCAACTCGGAAAAATAAAACATTTCAATTAAACGAAAAAGTATTTGTTAAAACTAATTCCAGAAGCAAAGACGAACCAAAATTTATAGGACCCTATACAATATCTCAAATTCTCGATCATGACACATATGAATTAGTACCGCATAATGGATCTTCCAATATCAGAAGACACGCAAATGAATTATTACCCTATTCAGCCTTATTACCTTCATCGTCTGTATCTTGATTAAACATTCAATTATACATGACGATATAGTATTGTAAATATTTTAAAATATAATCCAGAACTATATCCTTTATATTTAGGCAATGTAGTTTTTAAACAAAGCAATTAGACGCTTATTAGAAACATATATTATATCCCTATTTTTATTTGTCATGACGCACTTAGAAACGGTTTAATGAAAATCATATAGCTACTTTATTATTCAAATGTAAAATCAAAACTTTCAGAAAAGAATATCTGGCACCAACCTTTTACATCTCAGTTCAGACTGTCTTGTTTCGTTAAATTAAAAACATATGTTGTTATAGCAAAAAGAACCTCAAATGAAACTGTTAATTTAAAAAATTCTGTCAAACATTGACCGCTTAATAATTCCTGAATCAAACCACATAAATGTTTCAAAGATTGACTTGATACCTCTTGACACCCAGAAATTGGTTGAGGACCGAATTAAGCTTAATAAATATGAAAATTTGCTAAAACCTGTTAATTATATTAAATCTGATAATTTAAGTGTGTCTGCAATTATATTTACTCTGTGTACTATTCTTATGTTAATAATTTTTATATTGTATTTGTATTATAATAAAAACACAATGAAGATTAAACTTATTAGATTTCTAAATAAAGATTTTGAACCAGATAACGTAAATGCATAAGTTTAATTTTCTTTTCTTTTTTTTGTAAGTTCAATAGAGGCATATTTGAATACCGCTATTGAACATTTTATCGGCGGACGTGTTATATTATGAATAGACAATGGTCTCCTGTGTAAAACTGCAAGCTTGCAACCTTGAACAATAATAGCTTCTTTATAATGAATTGCAAGTCTGCAACCTTGAACGCACGTGGCTTCCTGTCTCACGCTCCCTTTTAGAGATAACGCTTATCTTAGCTGATTAGGCATAGTATATATACTAGTAGCTTGCACTTCTAAGTTAAGCTCCAGTCAGTCGATAAGTTCCATTGTGTTCGTATCATAGCTAGATGTAAGAAATTGTCCGGCGGCTAGCTGTGTGCTTCCAATGTTATATTTCATTGTAAAATAAAAATAAACGTTTTTTAAAAAGTCGTTTCGGCGGCCTTTTAATAAAACTTGCGTGT
>CALNHX010012033.1:10408-27911 GCA_940337035.1 Agriotes lineatus
CAAAACTTTGCAGATACGTTTAACCCTTCAGTACCCGTTTACGGTCTGTGGGACCGAGCAAACACATGATGCAGTATATTACTTAATGTTCTAGCGTTAGTTTACCGCCCATTTTACTACCTTCCTATATATTGCCATTGAAGATCCGTATACAGTTTTGAGTTCGTGCGTGCAGTGGTTTAAAAGTTATTTATAATTTCGGTTTCAGAGACCGAAGCGGGTACCCGAGTTGTTTTTATTTTTACCTTTGATATTCGACTAATGTGAGAAGAAGGAAGTATTTTCTGCATTTTTAGTAACACTGTTATACTAAAACGTTATTTTAGTCATGGCAGATTTTATGAGAAAGAACAGGCGCGACTAGAACAGACGATGCGAGATATAATAGCGGAGGAGGATGTCGATAACGCGTTTTATGATGATCTGCCATCGTCTGACGAAGATAATTTATTAAAAACTAGGGAAATGAACACTGACACTGAACATGAAATATCTGATTATGAAGACGTTAATGAACAAGAAACTAATGCCATAAGATATCTCATTATTTTTATGGAGGTGGCAGAGGGTGTCGGTCTGCGAGACCGGTGCGGGTACTGATGTCTTACAATTTTGAACGGGTACTGGAGGGTTAATATGGTTCTAGATATGTATATAAAAAAGTTTACCTATCCAGATGGGGTCCGCCACCCCCTACGGGGGTAGAAAAATAGGGCGAAGTGGTTTTCTGCAACTAACTAAAAATCTATAAAAAAATATCAAATTTTCTTTTACATAAAAGTTAAATCTGGTAATATTATCTTTAATTTGGATTTTAATTATTGTTATACAACGGAAATTGACTGAAGTATGGCAGTCTCAGTTTTTCGCTTTCTTTAAATGGTGATAGAGAGTGCTACTCACATTAATGTTGCTTCCGAATTCATAAACAATATAATACTAACCTGAAGTATTTTAGGTACCTAAAGGCTTTTATTTGCCGTTTAGTTAATGTCAATAACACTAAAGGTCATTGAATTATACGGTTTTTAACTCTTAAATTCTACAAGACGCAATTTTGGAGCTATATATTTTTTAAAGTAATAGAATTTGGTGTATGTCCTCTATAAACTGGTAAAGTCAAATTTTCAAAACAAAAAAAAATTCAAAAGAAAAATTCTACTACAATCAACCTGTCTAATATGGTATATGAACATCAATGCCTTTTATTATAAAATTGTACTTGCCCTCACTCCTTGCGATACTAGACTTTTTTCAAGTTTTCATTACAGAAGCACCAGGACTACCAATATCATCCCCTGGTGATTTGACAATTGAAACTTTAAAAAGTGATGGCAAGCACGATTTTATAATAAAAGGCATTGTTGTTTATATTAGACAAATTCTTTTGTATAATGTTTTTAATTTTTTTTATTTGACCTTACCTGTTTATAGAGGGCATAAACCAAATTCTTTTGCTTTTCAAAAAATATATATAGCTTCAAAATTGCGTCTTGTAGAATTTTTCAAAGAAAAAAGTTAAAAACCCTATAACTCAATGACCTTTAGGGTTATTAACATTCAGGCGCGTGCTGGGACTCTACAGAGGGCCCGGGCATTTAAATTTTAAAAAAGGCCCCTAAAAAACACCGTGGTGAAAATTTTAATTTTTTCGAGGTCATATGATCTAAAACAACCGAACGGTAAGTTGAGAAATATATTCACTTATAATATCATGAGTAGCCAAGTTATGTCGACTATAAAAATAACTTTGACTAAAATGGTATTCGAAGTACTATTCAATGAATCAAACTATTTTTTCAAATAGTTTTCAGCAAATCTAGCAACAAATCATGCAATTTCTATAGTAACAGAAAACTAAAATTGATTTTTTAAAATAGAAACTACGTTTGTTTAACATAGTCATATATAATACTATAAGTACTGAAAGTTATGTCGATTATTGTTGGGGTAGTAGGTATCACAAAGGTCTATTGCGTTTGGATACAAATGTTGCAGAAGCAATGGATATGAGTGATACCACCTAAAAAATAGTCGACCCAACTTTGACTACGAATAATATCTGTAGGACTATTCAGTGAACCAACCCCATTTTTCAAATTAAAAAATCTCAACATTTCGTTACACATGTTAAAAAACAAATTGTGTAAACATCTTCAATAAATATTTTAATTTGTTCAAAATAGTCACTTGTGTACTAGTACAATATTCGCTACAATTTGGTACTAGTACAATAGTCACTACAGTGACATTGGCCATGAAATGCAAAATCTAAAGTTTTCATTGGTCCACTTTTGACAGATGACAGGTAAACTGAATTGTCACTTAAATACCTTTTAGGAAGATATATCTTTTCTTTCTTGTATGTGGATATCTCCGCTGGTATTTTTTTGAATAGTTAAGAAACTTCAAATTCTGTACTTTTTCACATATGGCAGGTGAATTGAATCGTCAAAATAGTAATTGGTAACGTAGCATTAGGCAGGGTAATATGGTAACAAAACTAAAAACATGATAAGTAAAATGTATTAAAAACTAGTAGCTATTTATTGTATAAGTGTTGAATGTAGCATATAAGTCACGAAAGAAGAGGTTTAATCTCGACGCCCGCTGGGGTAGTGCAATACAACGTTTTAGCTAACACCTCTCGTAAATCTATTTAATATTTTTTATGCTAACATGACATTTGATAAGCTATTAATAAGATTTAAAAGTTACAAAGAAGCCTTGGATTAGTTCGTATGTAGCTATAATAATTATTTCTTCGTGGCTTTTCTAGTTTTTCTTTTTAGTGGCTGACTAATGATGAACTTCCTTTATTTGAAAAAAACAATAGTAATATTCTTAGTATGAGTAGGTGTTGGATAATAGCTATATAACAAGTACATAATTTCATGAGTTTATTTCATTGCCGAGCAAGTATTGTGAGCGAGGTCAATAAAGAAGACGAGTCAATAAGGTCAGATTATGTACGAATGATCATTGTCTTTAGCTTTAGATGTCTTATAAACGTTTTCAACATTTCTCTTTGATAACTGATGTCACAGTTTGGCAAACATCATTCACTTTTCCTTCAATTTTTTTTGCTGGAATAACTTCACAAATTCTGTTGAAGGAGCTTATCGGTAAAGCTGATATTATATGGCAAATGCATATTTTGTATAATTGATATGCCGGCAAAATGTTTTGCATATGTATACTAATTATGTGAAAACAAATCGTTTAAGCCAAGTTTCATTTTGCATATTTATACGTTTTTGAGCATATTTTATGAATTTTGCATATTTGGTTATATTTAGCAATAATTTGTAATGTATGAAGAACTTTTTGATTTTTTTTTTGTAAAATTTACTATTTTATTAAATTTATTAATAAAATTTTTGTCTGCGACTTTATGCCGGTGGAGTGCAGTGTGCGTATCGAAATGAACAGAGGAAAGGGGAAGTCCCTCTTAAAATCTTTGACTATATAAACATAGACTGCCAGCAACCCCCATTTTTTCCATAGAAGCAGTGTATAAGGATCGGCCAACACAAAATCCATTTCAAGAGTGTTGGGTGAATAACAGTCTGGTGGGGTTAGGGGAAATCTCATTTTTATGTTGCTTACAACGTGAAGTTGGTGTTGGCAGTCCATGTTTATATAGTCAAACATTAAAATGAATGACGTCTTCGAATAAAAATTAGAGAAATAAATATACTCATACAAAATAATTGAAATTTTTACATTATTTCGAATACTTCTACTTATTTTCAAAAAAATTAGAGCATATTATGTGCATATATTATAACTTTGGTTGCATATACTGAACAAAATGTATGCATATATATGCGCATATTTTCGTACTTTTGAGTGCATATAATTATCAGCTTTACTTATCGGCATACTTTGACTAATTTCAAGAAATCTACGACAATCCAAGCATTCTAAATCACTATAAAATGATTCATGATCCACAAATCTGTTCTCTATACTGACTATAATTTGCACCATCACGACATTGTTAATGTGGTCAAACGAAAATGATCTTCATTTTGATGTTATATTTTTTAAAAAACATACGAATAGTCCCAGGGCCCGACAACTCAGGGCCCACCGGGAAATGCCCGGTAGCCCGGCGGGCCAGCACGCGCCTGTTAACATTATCCAAACAGCAAATAAAAGTCTTTAGATACCTAAACTACTTCGGGATAGTATTATATTTTTCATGAATTAAGAAGCAACATTAATGTAAGTAGCACTCTCTATCACCATTTGAAGAAAGCGAAAAATTGAAAATACTGGTACATTTTCAGTACTGCTTATATCAAATACGAAGTACTGATCTACTTGAAATGATCTTGAAACATACTTTAACTTTTTAACAGAAAGCAATGTAGTGCATTACATGGGCAAAAAAATTGGACTCGTAATAAACACATTGAAAACAAAAGCCATGAGATTACAGACTAATAACACACGGTTATTCCAAATAAATGCAGAAACAATCAAGAACGTCACTCATTTTACTTACCTAGGCAGCGTCATTTCAACAGATGGCGGATCCAAGCTTGATATAAAAGCTAGAATTGGGAAAGCAGCAGGCAGTTTCGGCACTCTTAAGCAAATCTGGAACTCGGCACAAATAACAAAAAACTTAAAATTACGTATATTTAATACAAACGTGAAATCGGTACTTTTATACGGTTCAGAGACATGGGCGCTAACTCGCGGTAATATAAACAAATTGCAAGTGTTTATTAATAAGTGTCTTAGAAAGATAATTAAAGTGAAATGGTCAGATATCATATCAAATGAAGAACTGTGGCAGAGTACGAGTCAGGAAGAAATAGAAGTTCAAATCAAACGTCGGAAATGGAGATGGATTGGGCACATACTTAGGAGAGAAGACTGCATTGGTGTGGAATCCACAGGGGAGATGCAGAAGAGGGAAGCCGGATACAACATGGAGAAGAACAATAATGAAGGAGGTCAAAAGATGGGAAAGCCTTGAAATGAAAAAAAAGCCATGGATGGCACAGAACAGGGAAAAATGGAGGCGCTTCATCGAGGAAATACAATACAATTAGGAATATTAGAAAGACAATAGGTAGGATATAGGACAGAGAGGGGATTGGTACATCAGCCACCCTCTCAAAATTACCAGATTCTCGAAACCTCAAATACTTCGAGGCCCTATGTATGCTTCATCTAGGAGCGAAAAAGGACTATATATATATAATGTAGTGCATTGCTTTCCAAAAAAATTAAGACTGTTTCTTTCATTTCTTAGTCGTTACTGCAATAAATGTTGATGTGTTCCAATTACTTGAACACTTGTTGCTAATGCTCCACTACTATAAAATTCTAGACATTTCGCAAGCTGGTGTCTATGCGATAATGTTTTCGTTACATTAATGAAGTTATAAAATCTTTGGCGTTATTTTTGAATGTTAAATGATTGGCTTCGTACCTCATACACCACTGCAATCTTAAAGGTCCGTATTCTTGCAGTAATCGAGGATAATGAATTAAAAATGCAACTTAGGTGCAAGTTTGTTGTTAATGGAAATGTACATTTCGTGGTGCTCCTGGATTGCTTTTTCAAGCCAAATAAACCACCTAAATTCAGTAACAGGTGCTAATTCGATTTTACAAATTTGCCGACATATTAATTATAATTGCTAATATACCTTATCTTTAGGCACAATATCGCCAAAGAGAGCCAAAAAATTTAAACAAGTGCCACTTTTCTAAGGCAGTACCATTTATGGATTTTTAGAAATATAATCAGTAGGTAAACTTCTCCTAAACTTAGTTCAGTAGTTTCTATTAACCCTCGAATAACAGTTTTTAAATTCATTGGAATTAATCCTTTTAATATATCATGCATTATATGAGGAGGAAGACAAGAAATGCTACTAAAATATTTTAATTCATAAAAGGGGGATTTATGCTTAACGTCGTAAGTAGTACTTAATGTTGGATCGCGTTCTACTGCCTCAATATAACGCAAATTATTTGAGGGTGTTCTACTAGTGCTGTTAGATTCTGAAAGTATATTGTTTATATTCTTATCTGATGCCAAACAATACCTGCAAAAACGCCCTTTACTAAAACACATATTAAATCCTCCACTACCATTGATAGGTAAGTTATCCCCAGATATTGTAGCAATTCGACCTAAAAGTTTACTGTCAATTCAATTATGTTAACGCCTTTAGTTTCTAAAATCTTTAGGTCGTTTATTAACTGTTTTAGTACAATATCAATCCCACGTTTTTCAAAATATATCCATTTCACTAACAAGGCGAGGTGAATGCTTTTTAATGAAGACAAATGATTGTTTTAAATATTGCTAATTGTGAAATAAAACACGTATAACCTATGCAGTTTTTGTGACTTCCAATGGGATTACAAATTTCGAATTCATCCGTATAAAAGTTTAAGCGTATATGAGATTTTTTTGAAAAAGATCATAATTTTGAAAATGTGTGGCGAACTCGTAACTATCTAAAATATCTGTTGTAACTTGTCCATACATCCTCACTGTTCAAATAGTTTTTAATCGTGTCAAAAATCAAGACTAATGTAAAACTTGCTTTTTTCATAGTTACACCGTGCCCTAGCACATGGTCTTGTGGCGCTATAATTTTTTTTAAAAGCTGCCTCGTTCGCTTTTGAAATATTAAACATAACGTTAAAATTGGAAAACAAATTTAAAATTCCACTTTCTTGTTGAGTATTAAAATTCAACAACTTATATTTTACCCAAACAATTTCTTCGATATGAGATGCTAGTACTTGAAACAAATCCTTAACCCTCAAAAACCTTTTTTTGCTATAACCGTTGACGACGAAAACTCATGTTACAATTGTAATTTAAGTAGGAACAGTTGGTTAATAAATTCATTGACGGCAAAATCGTTATTTTCAGTATCAATATTATCAGAAAGCAGGAAACTATTAGAGTCACGAATATTATGAACATCCTGATTTATAAAAGGATTATTTAAATACTTGGACTCACTCACAGTACTTTGAATTTTTTTGTTGAAAGACATTCTCGATTGGAATGAATAAGAGATTTGTGATTTTTGTAGCAGTGAATAACATAAGAAGATATGCACTCACACAATTTTTGGCAGCCATCAATATTACATTTAATATTGCACTGTTTTAAGTGAGAGTACGCAAATTTTATGTGCTGAACAAATTTTTAAAATGCAAAAAACTTGAACACACACAGCATTCGTACATATTTACAGTCAAATGTACCTGAAAATATGTTTTTCAATATTTTTATAGTAATAATATATAATTGTTAAAAACCTACTTGCACTATCAGTTGGTAGAAAAAGTAAATGCGGCGCTGTATAATGGTACTGCTACTGCACAATGTTTTTCCCTTGAAGCCTGTGAGGGTGTGAGGTAAAAGTGTCGTTATAGCAAAACGTTTGCCAAACAGAAGTGGTAAACTCTACCGCTTCGACAAATGCAGTACGTCAGAACCGTTTTAAGTGATAAGAAAGTAGTAATAATGGAAAGAAAAAATGTATTTAGCAGGACAGAATGTTAAGACCAACGCCGAAGTTGATAGAAATTTCCAGTTCTGAGGATTCAGTTTTAACAATAATCTTAAGCTCGAGATCGTTTCTTAAGCCAGTGTTCCACTGTAAAAAATTTTATAAACAGAATTTTGATAGTGTCCACAGTTTTATAAAAATGACGTCACTGAAATTTACGTTGACGGCGTCTGTATTTTGATGACGTCACGTAAAATAGTTTTATAAACACTTTTGGAATAGAAGGATTTCTATAATTTTGATGAGATTAGGCATTTCATTGGATGTTCATGGCTCAGCCCAGCCCCAGAATTTGAAAAAGCGCGCAAACCTTCCGTTTTAAAACGTTCATGCTCAACATTTTTAGCCTCATTCTTAGCCACCACTTCCTGGGAAGCTGTTGTGTTGAGGTTACGTTATAGTTGTAAAAAAATTGAGAGAATGACTGGCACGTGGTCTATTGAATAAACTGGTGCGTTAATCGACCATTATGAAAACCATTCAATGTTCTATATACACTTTACTTAACTTTTTCATTGCAGTAAAGAATGCAACAGTATAATCAAAGGCTATTTAAGTCAAAACACTACAATCTAACCTCACTTTTCAGTGTTACTTCAAAGTTCAAACAGCTGATCTGGTTTTTATAAAAACTTTGGACCAAATATTGACAGTGGGACATGGCTTAAAAATATTTTGATGGGGCGTTACGTCACCACGTTTTTATAAAAAAAATTATAAAACCAATTTATACAAATTTTTACAGTGGGACATGGGCTTTAGAAAAACAGCTTTCTATATAGATACCTTATTTGGCGGGAACCTTTATACCAGGGATGCACAGACCGCGGCCTGTGGGCCACATGCGGCCCTTCGTTGATTCGTATGCAGCCAGATTCCAAGTTTCCGTGAACTACAACATTCATTTTTTTAAATCAACTTCTTCATAATATTGGTTTAAATATTGCAACGCGTAAATAAAATGGAATTTTATGACATGTCCACAGCTTGAGTAGACGTGGGTGGCGACAGAGCGCCGAAGAGGTTATCACAAAGTTGATCCTGGTCAATACCAGATGTTCTTCAGCTGGCATTGCACTGGTTCACGTCGCAACATCAATTGCTACTGTGCTCACGATATCATGATTAAAGCTGAAATAAGTAGAAGTATTTTAAATAATGTAAAAAACTTAATTATTTTATATGAATATATTTATTTATCTAATTTTTATTCAAAGACATCATTCATTTTAACGTTTGACTACATAAACATCGACTGCCAACGCCAACTTCACGTTGTAAACTAACATAAAAATGAGATTTCCCCTAATCCGCCAGACTATTATTCACCCAACACTCGAAGTTCGACTCTTGAAATGGATTCTATGTTGGCTGATTCCTTATACATTGCTGGCAATCTATGTTTATATAGTCAAATATTTTAACCGGGACTTCTCATTTCCTCTGCTTATTTCGATAAGCACACTGCGCTCCAATACCAGAAAGTCAAAGTATACCGGGTGACAATGAAACTACTACCCACGGCGGCATTTTGAAACGGCTTGAGATAGAAATATGCAATTCGGTATGTCGATAGGGTTGAAAATTGTGAACAATTGTAACATAAAAACAATTGAATGTCATTCACGGTTTCACCGAAAATTACTTTGTTATTTTAAATGGGATACCCTATATATTTTCTCTTTTTAGGACTCTCTGAACAATTCTAAATAACTTTTGTCTAACATACCCCATGTCTAAAATAAATAGTTTTTGAAATAGAGCTGCTTAAAAATATGCCATTTTTCCTATTTGTTTGTATTTTATGGAAAAACAGAGTAGGCCAGGACAAAAACAATCACGGTTATTTGTTCCTCATTCAAAGGGGTATCCAATAAATAATCAAAAAGAAGAATTAATGCAAGTTGAAAAAATGCGTCCGTTTCTAAATGCCGCCGTGGGTAGTAGTTTCATTGTCACCCGGTATATCTCAGTTGCACACAAAAATGTTCTTAATACATTTAATGAAATAGTAAATTTTACAAAAAATCTCAAAAAGTTCATACATTACAAATTATTGCTAAATAGGAGTATAACCAAATTTGCAAAATCGAGAAAGTATGCTCAAAAACGTATAAATATGCAAAATGAAACGTGGCTTAAATGATTTTGTTTTCACATAATTAGTATACATATGCAAAAAGATTCGCCTACATATCAATTACACAAAATATGCATTTGCCGTATAATATCAGCTTTAATCATGATACATTGATGGCTGCATTTCAGAAACGTTGTTCAGATTTTCAAAGGGTGAAACCACTTGTAGATTTATATAGTAACCCTTTCGCTGTTTTGCCTAAAAATGCTCCAGAGTTAGTTCAGCTTGAATTGATTAACATGCAAAATGATGAAAATCTCTGTAATATATTTCACGAAGCTGTTATTAAACTTTTATCGCTGTCTAGATAAAGACAATTACACATTTTTGTTAGAAATTGCTTTGAAATGAGGAAGCTTGTTTGGGTCAACGTACATTTGTGAACAAACGTTTTCAGTTATAAATATTGACAAATCAAAAAATAGAAATTGATTGACCAATGAAAATTTGGAGTCAATTTTACGTATGGCTACGGCCAATTATGAGCCTGATATAAAAAAAATTTCTTAGTTGCAGTGTCACGCGTCCAAGTAGATTACAAATGAAATGACATTTTTTTGTTTCTTTTTTATATTATCATGTATATATAAAAAATATACTATTCTTGTGGTCTTTTCTTGTCCCTATCTTAACTTGCGCTGCTTCATACTGAAACTTAAATATGAATGCAGTTTTCTTAGTCGGAAAATAAATAACAACTAGTGTTGATTATAAACGATTTATTACTATACAGTGACCGCCAAAAAGGCGGCATAATACAAAACTTATGTATATGTATATACTTATGTAGAAGGAATTACAAGTGGACTGGGGCAGCTGGAATCCAGCTATGCTTCGACAACCTATCTGTGAAGCACAGCGGGTTAAAGTACCAGAAACTTCTCCAGCTCCCAGCAGTACCAACTCATCAACATTCGAGCATTGCCAGCTGAACTGAATGGCTAGAAACGCTGTGAAGATTCATGCCGAGGCAGTGCAGCCAAGTTGTTCAGGTCTTGCACCTTCCGCCTGACAACAAGGAAGACCGCAGGGTATCACTGGCAACGATCAGTGATATGCGATCCTAGCGATTGCATCCTTCTCGTGGTGGCCCCGTTGAGACTGAATCCCGCGGATCTAGACTGGGAAGTCGATAAACATCCCCCAAGCCCAGCTGTCGTGTCATGGCTATGGGTCTGCACTTGGGATAACGATGCTGGCAAAGACGAAACTCTGGTGACGTCATTGCTGTTATACTATACATGGATATCTCTGCTGTAGGCATGTATTACAGGGGATTTCTGTGCTGGGGGTCTTGGCTTCACCGCCTAGACCAAGAGGAGAAAACCTCAATAAAAATCCTAAATCTCACGGCGGGGGACCAGACTCAAGAGATGCATGGCTGTCTAGAAGATCAGCCTCTCTGGTTCCAAAATCCCCTTTTCGAATAAGTTATGCAACCCGTGCAAAGCAGAGCACCAGCAGGTGTAGGCGCAGGGGCTTATAATATGCGTCAAAAACGGAGCCTTCAGCAAGGTTGAAAAGAACTTTACTGTACACACAAGTTGGAATGCGGACCAACTACCAACCCCCACAAATAAGAACATCATTTTTTACACTGATGGATCAAAGTTTGAAGGGGGTACAGGCTCCGGTGTGTACAGTACCAATCCTAGAACCAACGAAAAAGTCAGTCTAGGAAATTTTTGTAACATCTTTCAGGCTGAAGTACAAGCAATTAACGTATGCGCAAACATCAGCATAGAAAAGAAGCTGCTCAATCGAGACATACACATTCTCTCAGACAGTCAGGCAGCACTGAAAGCGCTAAACGCTTTCAGTACTTCATCGAGACTGGTCAAGGAATGCAAATGCAAACTTCAAATCTTGAGCCAGGGAAATACAGTAAAATTATGCTGGATTCCAGGTCACCAAGGTATTGAAGGAAACGAAAAGGCGGACAAGCTCGCAAAAGAAGCAGCCCGTAATGCAATGACCGGTCCAGAACCTGGTCTAAGCATTCAGAAAAACCAAGCCCGCTCAGCCATTAATGAATAGGTCAATACCGCACACCAACTAAGGTGGAGAAATTACAATCAAGCAACACACTGCAAAAGATTGCTAAAAACTCCGAATCCACAAACCACCAAAACCCTGTTGAGACTGAACAGAATTCGAAGCAAGCAAGTAGTCAGTCTGCTAACAGGCGGAGCATTCAGAGAATTTATGCACAGGATCAATATCTATAGAGATGAACCTGTTTGCAGACTATGCCAAGAGGATGATGAAACAGCTTATCATATCCTCTTTGAATTCCCAGCATTAGAGCGTAAAAGACACTAACTCGATTGGAGCCTTAACTCTATTGACAACCGCAAGCTAGTAGGGGACATTGCAAGTCTAGTAAAACATACGGATGGCGGCCTGCTAACTTGAAAACTCCCGACAGTACAAAAATCCCAAAGGGCTGATGTGTTCATGAGAGCAAAAGGCAGTCGTGGAACAAATCTAATCTAATCTAATCTAACTCATCAACTCCGGTAAATTCTGTTTTCTAATCCTTCTAATTTTTTTTTATATCTATATATTATTCTAGCCACTGGTTAGCCGTCGCCGTCCACTTTTAGGAAAACTCAAATCAACTAAATCACCTGCGGCTGAAACTAATCAAAAGTTTTGTACGTCAGCGGAGACCAAATTGGAGTTGATGAAAATTCAGATGGAGCTGGCCAAAAAACCAATCGGAAGCACGGATGAAGATGGAAGAAGAACGCCATGAAGTAGAATTGAATATTTTTAAAGTAGTTAAATATAAAAGAAAAAATGTACGAAAACCTATGCAATAAATGATTTTATTTTATATGGTACTTATTTTATGGTTGAGGAAGTTAAACAGCATTAAAAATAAATTAAATCTAATTACACATACTGGAGAAATTACAATAAATTTGAAAAGTAGTTTTATATAAGGTTAGTCCTTTTACCCCAGTGTTAAATTTGACGTGGTGCTACAGGTACTTCATCTGCATTTTCATGAAAAAAGGCTTCGTCAAACCCAAGTGCCGGATCAATCGGAGGAACAACTTTTCTTCTTCGATGGCCAAATTATGCAGAATTGCTGTTGCTCCTACTACAGTTTTATTTTTTCGGCTTCCAATCTCATCCCTAATGATAATATAGAAAAACGTCTTTTTCATATGCCATAACCTCCTTCCACTGCATTTCGAGTTCTAATTTGAGATTAATTATACAAAAGCTCAGCAGGAGCTTGAAGTGAAGTTAACAGATTATTAGTCACTTCATATCCGCTGTCGCCAACCAATATAAAGTTCTCCATTTCACCATTCAAAAATTTTGTTTTTAATGCCGAATTATTAAAAATTGTCTGATCATGTGTTGATGCAAACCATCTTGCTATTATATCTAATATTCACAGATTGCCATCGCATATAGTCTGCGCATTCCAAGCAAAATAGCCCTTTCTATTTCTATAATACTCTGCATCGTCACCCCCTGGCGACTGTATTTTAACATGAGTACTAGGGTGGTTCCACGTTATACTTAGTGGAAAAAACTTTATCGAATTTTTTCGGTCTCACCCCCTAAAGTAATTCTAATGTCGAAAAAACAAACCTATAAAAAAATTGAGCTCAATCAAATAATATTAAGACGTGCCACCGAGCTCCGGAAGTTTCCAAATTGCAGATTTTAACTTAATTCACTATTATCAATTAATATCTGACGCACAGTAAGTCGTATCGAAATTTTGATAATGACATAAATAAAAGGAAATTTAATTTGCTACAAATTTAGTTATATGCAGTTTCTTCGTAAACTTCTTGGAATTTCAAAAAATATGCGTCAAGTGTTAGAAAAAGGTAAAAATTGTTAAAAAATAGCTTTTTTCTATGACCACCACTAAAAATAGGCCTTTTAGCGCTAACTTTTTTCACTAAAAGTGACGTTTTATAATTTAGCGTTTTTAAACAAATCAGCTGTTTACTTTTAGCACATGTGTTATAAAGTGAAGTGAGGTTATAAAACTACATTCTCGAACTGAAAGTGAGATTGTAAAGTTATTCTAGTTACTTCTTGCGTTAGAGGTAAAGTGTTTTTTAAATAATTAAAGCGTTATGTAATGAATACAGTCAGATGTGTACTATTAATAATTACCTTTGATAACTGACTTTGACAGTACTGGCTCCACAAACATTCACCTGCGCGTCAAGGCTAGGGTTGCCAACTGTCCCGGATTCAAGGGTATTTTATACCCGTACCGCAAGAACTCCTTGCAGAACGCTAATTGTCCCCGAAATCGTTTAACAACTTTAATATATATACTACCCAACAATCAAAGTTAATAAAGTACACAATCACCGCGCCATCTAATAGATAGTATAATTTTCTTGCAACTCATTAGTATTAGTACGTGTCGTGTGTCATGGTATGGAGTGTCTGGACTGACAATTTCCGCTCCATCTACGCTGTCGATCTCTGATCTACGGTATTGTTCTGTGTCTCAGTGTATTCATATACCTATTCGCGTGTAGATTGTTTTAGCCAGAGCAATCCAATTTTGCGCGTAAAATGGCGGAAAGTGATAGTGAAGAAACTAAACAAAAAAAGTCAAAAGGATGTGCACATATCGTGAGGAGTGGGAAAATAATCACAAGTTTATAAGAAAATACCCTAACAATGCTTTTATGGTATTTTGTCAAAGATGTCGTAATGGATTTAGTATTTCACACGGAAGACTAAATGATGTAAAAAGACATGTTGGTGGACCTGATCACCAACGTGGGGAGAAAACTGTGAAGAATAATGAAACTCTCCATCAAGTTTTGAAACGACACCAAATGACAACACAGGAAGAAAAAGTTATTGCAGCTGAGCTAGTTAAGGTTTATCACACTGTAAAACACAGTCTTTCGTATATGTCGACAGATTGTGATGCCAAGTTATCTTCTATCATGTTTCCTGATTCAAAAATCGCCGCAAAAATTACACTTGGAAGAACAAAGGCAAGTTCCATAATTTACAATGTGCTTACTCCAGCCCCGTTCGAGAACTTAATTAAAGAATTAAAGGATGGTGCGTTTTTCAGTCTCTCAACAGATGCTTCTAATCACGGAAACGTAAAACTCTTTCCTATAATCATCATACCTATATAATAATCCAGAACATTCCAACATTCGACTCCCAGTCTATGCGCAGTAGCTACAGTAGGCGGGTTCTTGATATTGGCGGTTGACATTGTTGACAACCATAACACCATAACCTTAAACTCAAACACGCTGCTTTGACGTTTGTGTGTGATTTGCTTTTGTTTTGGGCTTGAGTTATTAAACGAAACTGTAACAATTGTGATGGCAGAGTATCGCTACGGTGGTTACAACTTGTGTGCATCGCCGTGGTGAAATAATACTGCAATCATAAATGCAGAAGTTAGTTAT
Organism: Agriotes lineatus; assembly: GCA_940337035.1. Taxonomy (NCBI): domain Eukaryota; kingdom Metazoa; phylum Arthropoda; class Insecta; order Coleoptera; family Elateridae; genus Agriotes; species Agriotes lineatus. The sequence continues at coordinate 25,546 of CALNHX010012033.1, forward strand.
TTTCGGTTCCCGAAAGACTGGCAGAGGTAAGTGTTTGGTTTTACAAGCAGTTGCTATATTGAAGAGTTATTATATAGTACCTTTGTATATTTATTTATGTATACACGTATATAAATCCCGTAAACACTAAAAAAGGCTAGTTTTTAAGGTCTTTGATCTGGATTAGTAACCGCGGTTTGGAAGAATCTAAAGAAGCTTCGTGTATAAATTGGTACAAAAATTATAGGCTGTGTGGTGCACATTTTGAAGAATCAATGTTCTCCAGTTTGCTCAAGAATCGCCTGAAGAAAACAGCGATTCCAACATTGTTTGGTGATTTAAATTCAGGTTTGTACATATTCAATACTGTTATATATCGTTTACCATAATAAACAATTAGCAAATTGACTATCGATTTATCGTTTAATACAAAATAATTTTAGGTGCTTTATGTCAAACACCACGGTCTCCATCAGCGTCAACGGCAACACTGTTCCCAACATTAACTCGCAAATCTGTGAGTTGTTCTTCAGGTAATAACTAATAGTAATAAAATATTAATTAAATATCAAATATCAGATAACAAAGATAAAGCGATTCACTTTAACAAGTATTTTCAGAGTGTTGGAATTGACATGAGCGATAACATTTCAGCTGACATTAATCACAAGTTTCAGGACTCATATAATCAGAATACCGTTTACTTACATCCTGTTACCGAGGCTGAAATACAAAATTACATTAACTTGTCAAAAATCAACAGTTCACCCGGTATTGATGGTATATCCAATATGTGTCTAAAGAAAATAGCTCCGCATATTTTGAAGCCTCTAGTTCATATTGTAAATTTATGTTTTCTGAATGGTAAGTTTCCTGCTATTTTTAAGAAAAGTATCATCATACCTGTATTTAAATCGGGAAATAAAAAATTAGTAAGTAACTACAGACCTATATCGTTAACATGTAGCATCAGTAAAATAATTGAAAAATGTATTAAGATTAGGTTCATGTCATTTTTTGAGAAATTTAATGTTTTGGCTGACAATCAATTTGGGTTTCGTAATAATGTTTGTACCAATGATGTCTTATTTGAAGTAACAAAATGTTTACATGACAGTCTAGATAAAAACAAAAAAACATTGGCAGTTTTTCTGGATCTCGCAAAAGCCTTTGATACTGTTAACCATGAAGTTCTCGGTCGCAAACTGGACAGCATCGGAATTAGAGAAAGAGCAAATGATTTAATCAAATCTTATCTAACTAACAGAATGCAAGCTGTTCGTGTTGGTTGTGATATGAGCGACGAAATGGAAGTAAAAATAGGTGTTCCTCAAGGTACTGTTTTGGGTCCACTTTTATTCTTAGTCTACATAAATGATCTTGCTAAGATGGAAATTGATGGAAAGCTCTTCTCATTTGCTGACGATACTGGCTGTTTTGTTTGATGCATCGAACTGTACTGATCTAGTGAGGAAGGTTGAAGAAAGCATGGCTTTGATAATGCAGAAATTAAGTATTGATTTCTTATCCTTAAACTTAACAAAAACTAAATTTATATATTTTTCCTTAAGGCAATTAACACCCATACCCTTTGAATCTATTTGTGTACATTCAGTAAAATGTTTAAAAACGAATAAAGTCAACTGTTGTTGTAATAATTCAATTTTTTCTGTTCCCTATATTAAATACCTAGGAATTTATATCGATTCACAATTGAAATGGACGAAACATATCCAAGAAATTGTTACTAAAGTTAGAAAAACTATATATAAATTTAAATTACTTCGCAATATAATGAAAACTATTACAATTAAAAGTATCTATTTTGCCTTAGTGCAGTCTGTTTTTATGTATGGCATAATTGGTTGGAGTGGTGCTGCAAACTGTCACTTAATTCCTTTAGAGGTCTTACAAAAATTAATATTGAAGGTTATGTTCTCAAAACCAAATCGTTATCCTTCAGATTCACTGTTTCAAGAAGCAAATATCCTTTCTATTAGACAGCTCTACATAACTACGCTGGCTACCTTTTCTTTTAAAATGCAGCTGACCTTTGATAAATTTCCTCATAATTACTTAACGAGAGGTAAGGCTGCTTCAGCTGTAGTTATTCCCAAAAAGACTAAATCTGCCTCTCAAAAAAATTCCAGTTATTTAAGTATTAAATTGTTTAACATTATTCCTACTGAAATAAAACTTAGTAGAAGTCTTACTTCCTTTAAAATCAAAATTAAAAAATGGGTTCTGAGTAAGCCGATGGATTTTTATACTTACCTGTCCGAAGTCTACAGCTAGTAATATTGCTTAATTATTGTTGTTTATTACTATACATGTATGTCTTATCTTTTGGCTCCCATAGTATATTTAGTTTTTGCCTGCTGCATTTG
>CALNHX010012034.1:0-27896 GCA_940337035.1 Agriotes lineatus
ATGTACCTTTTATGTACCTTTTATGTACCTTTTATGTACCTTTTATGTACCTTTTATGTGCCTTTTATGTACCTTTTGTGTACCTTTTATGTACCTTTTATGTACCTTTTATGTAACTTTTATTTACCTTTTATGTACCTTTCATGTACCTTTTATGTACCTTTTATGTACTTTTTCTGTACCTTTTATGTACCTTTTATGTACCGTTTATGTGTCCTTTATGTACGTTTTATGTACTTTTTATGTACCTTTTATGTACTTTTTATGTACCTTTTATGTACCATTTATATACCTTTTATGTAACTTTTATGTACCTTTTATGTACCTTTCATGTACCTTTTATATACCTTTTATGTATTTTCTATGAACCTTTTATGTACCTTTTATGTACCTTTTATGTACCTTTTATGCACTTTTTAAGTACCTTTTATGTAACTTTTATGTACCTCTTTGTGACATCTGTGACATCTGTGACATCTGTGACATCTGTGACATCTGTGACATCTGTGACATTTGTGACATCTGTGACATCTGTGACAACAGTGACATCTGTGACATTTGTGACATCTGTGACATTTGTGACATTTGTGACATCTGTGACATTTGTGACATCTGTGACATCTGTGACATTTGTGACATCTGTGACATCTGTGACATTTGTGACATCTGTGACATCTGTGACATCTGCGACATTTGTGGCATCTGTGACATCTGTGACATCTGTGACATCTGTGACATCTGTGACATTTGTGACATTTGTGGCATCTGTGACATCTGTGACATTTGTGACATCTGTGACATCTGTGACATTTGTGACATCTGTGACATCTGTGACATCTGCGACATTTGTGGCATCTGTGACATCTGTGACATCTGTGACATCTGTGACATCTGTGACATTTGTCACATCTGTGACATCTGTGACATCTGTGACATCTGTGACATCTGTGACATTTGTGACATCTGTGACATCTGTGACATCAGTGACATCTGTGACATTTGTGACATCTGTGACATTTGTGACATTTGTGACATTTGTGACATCTGTGAAATTTGTGACATCTGTGACAAATGTGACATTTGTGACATTTGTGACATCTGTGACATCTGTGACATTTGTGACAACTGTGACATCTGTGAAATTTGTGACATCAGTGACAAATGTGACATTTGTGACATTTGTGGCATCTGTGACATTTGTGACATCTGTGACATCTGTGTCATTTGTGACATCTGTGGCATCTGTGACATCTGTGACATCTTTGACATCTGTGACATTTGTGACAATTGTGAAATCTGTGACATTTGTGACAACTGTGACATCTGTGACATCTGTGACATCTGTGACATCTGTGACATTTGTGACAATTGTGACATCTGTGACATCTGTAACATATGTGACATCTGTGACATCTGTGACATCTGTGGCATCTGTGACATTTGTGACATCTGTGACATCTGTGTCATCTGTGACATTTGTGACATCTGTGACATTTGTGACAGTTGTGACATCTGTGACATTTTTGACATCTGTAATATCTGTGACATTTGTGACATTTGTGACATCTTTGACATCTGTGACATTTGTGACATCTGTGACATCTGTGACCACTGTGACATTTATGTACCTTTTTTGTACCTTTTATGTACCTTTTATGTACCTCTTATGACTTTTATGTACCTTTTATGTACTTTTTATGTACCTTTTATGTACCTTTTACGTACCTTTTATGTACCTTTTATGTACCTTTTTTGTACTTTTTATGTACCTTTTAGTACCTTTTATGTACCTTTTATGTAACTTTTATGTACTTTTTATGTATCTTTTATGTACCTTTTACGTACCTTTTAAGCACCCTTTATGTACCTTTTATGTACCTTTTATGTACCTTTTATGTACCTTTTATGTACTTTTTATGTACCTTTTATGTACCTTTTATGTACCTTTTATGTACCTTTTATGTATCTTTTATGTACCTTTTATGTACTTTTTATGTACCCTTTATGTACCTTTTATGTAACTTTTATGTACCTTTTATGTACCTTTTATGTACCTTTTATGTACCTTTTATGTGCCCTTTATGTACCTTTTATGTACTTTTTATGTACCTATTATGTAACTTTTATGTACCTTATATGTACCTTTTATGTACCTTTTATGTAACTTTTATGTACCTTTTATGTACCTTTTATGTACCTTTTATGTACCTTTTATGTATCTTTTATGAACTTTTTATGTACCTTTTATATACCTTTTATGTAACTTTTATGTACCTTTTATGTACCTTTCATGTACCTTTTATATACCTTTTATGTATCTTTTATAAACATTTTATGTACCTTTTATGTACCTTTTATGTACCTTTTATGTACCTTTTATGTGCCCTTTATGTACCTTTTGTGTACCTTTTATGTACCTTTTATGTACCTTTTATGTATCTTTTATGTACCTTTCATGTAACTTTTATGTACCTTTTATGTACTTTTTATGTACCTTTTATGTACCTTTTATGTACCGTTTATGAGTCCTTTATGTACCTTTTATGTACTTTTTATGTACCTTTTATGTACTTTTTATGCACCTTTTATGTCCTTTTATATACCTTTTATGTAACTTTTATGTACCTTTTATGTAACTTTCATGTACCTTTTATATACCTTTTATGTATCTTTTATGAACCTTTTATGTACATTTTATGTACCTTTTATATACCTTTTATGTACTTTTTAAGTACCTTTTATGTAACTTTTATGTACCTCTTTGTGACATCTGTGACATCTGTGACATCTGTGACATCTGTGACATTTGTGACATCTGTGACATCTGTGACAACAGTGACATCTGTGACATCTGTGACATCTGCGACATTTGTGGCATCTGTGACATCTGTGACATCTGTGACATCTGTGACATTTGTCACATCTGTGACATCTGTGACATCTGTGACATCTGTGACATTTGTGACATCTGTGACATCTGTGACATCAGTGACATCTGTGACATTTGTGACATCTGTGACATTTGTGACATTTGTGACATTTGTGACATCTGTGAAATTTGTGACATCTGTGACAAATGTGACATTTGTGACATTTGTGACATCTGTGACATCTGTGACATTTGTGACATCTGTGACATCTGTGACATTTGTGACATCTGTGACATTTGTGACATCTGTGACATTTGTGGCATCTGTGACATTTGTGACATCTGTGACATCTGTGTCATTTGTGACATCTGTGGCATCTGTGACATCTGTGACATCTTTGACATCTGTGACATTTGTGACAATTGTGAAATCTGTGACATTTGTGACAACTGTGACATCTGTGACATCTGTGACATCTGTGACATCTGTGACATTTGTGACAATTGTGACATCTGTGACATCTGTAACATATGTGACATCTGTGACATCTGTGACATCTGTGGCATCTGTGACATTTGTGACATCTGAGACATCTGTGTCATCTGTGACATTTGTGACCTCTGTGACATTTGTGACAGTTGTGACATCTGTGACATTTTTGACATCTGTAATATCTGTGACATTTGTGACATTTGTGACATCTTTGACATCTGTGACATTTGTGACATCTGTGACATCTGTGACCACTGTGACATTTATGTACCTTTTTTGTACCTTTTATGTACCTTTTATGTACCTCTTATGTAACTTTTATGTACCTTTTATATCCCTTTTATGTACCTTTCATTTACCTTTTATGTACCTTTTATGTCCCTTTTATGTAACTTTTATGTACCTTTTATGTACCTTTCGTATACCTTTTATGTACCTTTTATGTATCTTTTATGAACCTTTTATGTACCTTTTATGGAGCTTTTATGTACCTTTTATGTACTTTTTAAGTACCTTTTAAGTACCTTTTATGTACCTCTTTGTGACATCTGTGACATCTGTGACATCTGTGACATCTGTGACATCTGTGACATTTGTGACATCTGTGACATCTGTGACATCAGTGACATCTGTGACATTTGTGACATCTGTGACATTTGTGACATTTGAGACATTTGTGACATCTGTGACATTTGTGACATCTGTGACATCTGTGACATTTGTGACGTTTGTGACAATTGTAAACATCTGTGACATCTGTGACATTTGTGACATCTGTGACATCTGTGTCATTTGTGACATCTGTGAAATCTGTGACATCTGTGACATCTGTGACATCTGTGACATCTGTGACATCTGTGACATCTTTGACATTTGTGACAATTGTGAAATCTGTGACATTTGTGACAACTGTGACATCTGTGACATCTGTGATATTTGTGACAATTGTGACATCTGTGACATCTGTGACATATGTGACATCTGTGACATCTGTGACATCTGTGACATTTGTGACATCTGTGAAATCTGTGACATCTGTGACATTTGTGACATCTGTGACTTTTGTGACATTTGTGACATCTGTGACATTTGTGACATCTGTGACATCTGTGACATTTGTGACATTTGTGACTTCTGTGACATCTGTGACATTTGTGACATCTGTGACATCTGTGACCACTGTGACATTTATGTACCTTTTTTGTACCTTTTATGTACCTCTTATGACTTTTATGTACCTTTTATGTACTTTTTATGTACCTTTTATGTACCTTTTACGTACCTTTTATGCACCTTTTATGTACCTTTTATGTACTTTTTATGTACCTTTTATGTACCTTTTATGTACCTTTTATGTACCTTTTATGTACTTTTTATGTATCTTTTATGTACCTTTTATGTACCTTTTATGTACCCTTTATGTACCTTTTATGTACCTTTTATGTACCTTTTATGTACCTTTTATGTACTTTTTATGTACCTTTTATGTACCTTTTATGTACCTTTTATGTACCTTTTATGTAACCTTTATGTACCTTTTATGTAACTTTTATGTACCTTTTATGTACCTTTTATGTACCTTTTATGTACCTTTTATGTGCCCTTTATGTACCTTTTATGTACTTTTTATGTACCTATTATGTAACTTTTATGTACCTTATATGTACCTTTTATGTAACTTTTATGTAACTTTTATGTACCTTTTATGTACCTTTTATGTACCTTTTATGTACCTTTTATGTACCTTTTATGTACCTTTTATGTGCCTTTTATGTACCTTTTGTGTACCTTTTATGTACCTTTTATGTACCTTTTATGTAACTTTTATTTACCTTTTATGTACCTTTCATGTACCTTTTATGTACCTTTCTCTTTATGTACTTTTTCTGTACCTTTTATGTACCTTTTATGTACCGTTTATGTGTCCTTTATGTACGTTTTATGTACTTTTTATGTACCTTTTATGTACTTTTTATGTACCTTTTATGTACCATTTATATACCTTTTATGTAACTTTTATGTACCTTTTATGTACCTTTCATGTACCTTTTATATACCTTTTATGTATTTTCTATGAACCTTTTATGTACCTTTTATGTACCTTTTATGTACCTTTTATGCACTTTTTAAGTACCTTTTATGTAACTTTTATGTACCTCTTTGTGACATCTGTGACATCTGTGACATCTGTGACATCTGTGACATCTGTGACATCTGTGACATTTGTGACATCTGTGACATCTGTGACAACAGTGACATCTGTGACATTTGTGACATCTGTGACATTTGTGACATTTGTGACATCTGTGGACATTGTGACATCTGTGACATCTGTGACATTTGTGACATCTGTGACATCTGTGACATTTGTGACATCTGTGACATCTGTGACATCTGCGACATTTGTGGCATCTGTGACATCTGTGACATCTGTGACATCTGTGACATCTGTGACATTTGTGACATTTGTGGCATCTGTGACATCTGTGACATTTGTGACATCTGTGACATCTGTGACATTTGTGACATCTGTGACATCTGTGACATCTGCGACATTTGTGGGCATCTGTGACATCTGTGACATCTGTGACATCTGTGACATCTGTGACATTTGTCACATCTGTGACATCTGTGACATCTGTGACATCTGTGACATCTGTGACATTTGTGACATCTGTGACATCTGTGACATCAGTGACATCTGTGACATTTGTGACATCTGTGACATTTGTGACATTTGTGACATTTGTGACATCTGTGAAATTTGTGACATCTGTGACAAATGTGACATTTGTGACATTTGTGACATCTGTGACATCTGTGACATTTGTGACAACTGTGACATCTGTGAAATTTGTGACATCAGTGACAAATGTGACATTTGTGACATTTGTGGCATCTGTGACATTTGTGACATCTGTGACATCTGTGTCATTTGTGACATCTGTGGCATCTGTGACATCTGTGACATCTTTGACATCTGTGACATTTGTGACAATTGTGAAATCTGTGACATTTGTGACAACTGTGACATCTGTGACATCTGTGACATCTGTGACATCTGTGACATTTGTGACAATTGTGACATCTGTGACATCTGTAACATATGTGACATCTGTGACATCTGTGACATCTGTGGCATCTGTGACATTTGTGACATCTGTGACATCTGTGTCATCTGTGACATTTGTGACATCTGTGACATTTGTGACAGTTGTGACATCTGTGACATTTTTGACATCTGTAATATCTGTGACATTTGTGACATTTGTGACATCTTTGACATCTGTGACATTTGTGACATCTGTGACATCTGTGACCACTGTGACATTTATGTACCTTTTTTGTACCTTTTATGTACCTTTTATGTACCTCTTATGACTTTTATGTACCTTTTATGTACTTTTATGTACCTTTTATGTACCTTTTACGTACCTTTTATGTACCTTTTATGTACCTTTTTTGTACTTTTTATGTACCTTTTAGTACCTTTTATGTACCTTTTATGTAACTTTTATGTACTTTTTATGTATCTTTTATGTACCTTTTACGTACCTTTTAAGCACCCTTTATGTACCTTTTATGTACCTTTTATGTACCTTTTATGTACCTTTTATGTACTTTTTATGTACCTTTTATGTACCTTTTATGTACCTTTTATGTACCTTTTATGTATCTTTTATGTACCTTTTATGTACTTTTTATGTACCCTTTATGTACCTTTTATGTAACTTTTATGTACCTTTTATGTACCTTTTATGTACCTTTTATGTACCTTTTATGTGCCCTTTATGTACCTTTTATGTACTTTTTATGTACCTATTATGTAACTTTTATGTACCTTATATGTACCTTTTATGTACCTTTTATGTAACTTTTATGTACCTTTTATGTACCTTTTATGTACCTTTTATGTACCTTTTATGTATCTTTTATGAACTTTTATGTACCTTTTATATACCTTTTATGTAACTTTTATGTACCTTTTATGTACCTTTCATGTACCTTTTATATACCTTTATGTATCTTTTATAAACATTTATGTACCTTTTATGTACCTTTTATGTACCTTTTATGTACCTTTTATGTGCCCTTTATGTACCTTTTGTGTACCTTTTATGTACCTTTTATGTACCTTTTATGTATCTTTTATGTACCTTTCATGTAACTTTTATGTACCTTTTATGTACTTTTTATGTACCTTTTATGTACCTTTTATGTACCGTTTATGAGTCCTTTATGTACCTTTTATGTACTTTTTATGTACCTTTTATGTACTTTTTATGCACCTTTTATGTCCTTTTATATACCTTTTATGTAACTTTTATGTACCTTTTATGTAACTTTCATGTACCTTTTATATACCTTTTATGTATCTTTTATGAACCTTTATGTACATTTTATGTACCTTTTATATACCTTTTATGTACTTTTTAAGTACCTTTTATGTAACTTTTATGTACCTCTTTGTGACATCTGTGACATCTGTGACATCTGTGACATCTGTGACATTTGTGTCATCTGTGACATCTGTGACAACAGTGACATCTGTGACATCTGTGACATCTGCGACATTTGTGGCATCTGTGACATCTGTGACATCTGTGACATCTGTGACATTTGTCACTTCTGTGACATCTGTGACATCTGTGACATCTGTGACATTTGTGACATCTGTGACATCTGTGACATCAGTGACATCTGTGACATTGTGACATCTGTGACATTTGTGACATTTGTGACATTTGTGACATCTGTGAAATTTGTGACATCTGTGACAAATGTGACATTTGTGACATTTGTGACATCTGTGACATCTGTGACATTTGTGACATCTGTGACATCTGTGACATTTGTGACATCTGTGACATTTGTGACATCTGTGACATTTGTGGCATCTGTGACATTTGTGACATCTGTGACATCTGTGTCATTTGTGACATCTGTGGCATCTGTGACATCTGTGACATCTTTGACATCTGTGACATTTGTGACAATTGTGAAATCTGTGACATTTGTGACAACTGTGACATCTGTGACATCTGTGACATCTGTGACATCTGTGACATTTGTGACAATTGTGACATCTGTGACATCTGTAACATATGTGACATCTGTGACATCTGTGACATCTGTGGCATCTGTGACATTTGTGACATCTGAGACATCTGTGTCATCTGTGACATTTGTGACCTCTGTGACATTTGTGACAGTTGTGACATCTGTGACATTTGTGACATCTGTGACATCTGTGACCACTGTGACATTTATGTACCTTTTTTGTACCTTTTATGTACCTTTTATGTACCTCTTATGTAACTTTTATGTACCTTTTATATCCCTTTTATGTACCTTTCATTTACCTTTTATGTACCTTTTATGTCCCTTTTATGTAACTTTTATGTACCTTTTATGTACCTTTCGTATACCTTTTATGTACCTTTTATGTATCTTTTATGAACCTTTTATGTACCTTTTATGGAGCTTTTATGTACCTTTTATGTACTTTTTAAGTACCTTTTAAGTACCTTTTATGTACCTCTTTGTGACATCTGTGACATCTGTGACATCTGTGACATCTGTGACATCTGTGACATTTGTGACATCTGTGACATCTGTGACATCAGTGACATCTGTGACATTTGTGACATCTGTGACATTTGTGACATTTGAGACATTTGTGACATCTGTGACATTTGTGACATCTGTGACATCTGTGACATTTGTGACGTTTGTGACAATTGTAAACATCTGTGACATCTGTGACATTTGTGACATCTGTGACATCTGTGTCATTTGTGACATCTGTGAAATCTGTGACATCTGTGACATCTGTGACATCTGTGACATCTGTGACATCTGTGACATCTTTGACATTTGTGACAATTGTGAAATCTGTGACATTTGTGACAACTGTGACATCTGTGACATCTGTGATATTTGTGACAATTGTGACATCTGTGACATCTGTGACATATGTGACATCTGTGACATCTGTGACATCTGTGACATTTGTGACATCTGTGAAATCTGTGACATCTGTGACATTTGTGACATCTGTGACTTTTGTGACATTTGTGACATCTGTGACATTTGTGACATCTGTGACATCTGTGACATTTGTGACATTTGTGACTTCTGTGACATCTGTGACATTTGTGACATCTGTGACATCTGTGACCACTGTGACATTTATGTACCTTTTTTGTACCTTTTATGTACCTCTTATGACTTTTATGTACCTTTTATGTACTTCTTATGTACCTTTTATGTACCTTTTACGTACCTTTTATGCACCTTTTATGTACCTTTTATGTACTTTTTATGTACCTTTTATGTACCTTTTATGTACCTTTTATGTACCTTTTATGTAACCTTTATGTACCTTTTATGTAACTTTTATGTACCTTTTATGTACCTTTTATGTACCTTTTATGTACCTTTTATGTGCCCTTTATGTACCTTTTATGTACTTTTTATGTACCTATTATGTAACTTTTATGTACCTTATATGTACCTTTTATGTAACTTTTATGTAACTTTTATGTACCTTTTATGTACCTTTTATGTACCTTTTATGTACCTTTTATGTACCTTTTATGTACCTTTTATGTGCCTTTTATGTACCTTTTGTGTACCTTTTATGTACCTTTTATGTACCTTTTATGTAACTTTTATTTACCTTTTATGTACCTTTCATGTACCTTTTATGTACCTTTTATGTACTTTTTCTGTACCTTTTATGTACCTTTTATGTACCGTTTATGTGTCCTTTATGTACGTTTTATGTACTTTTTATGTACCTTTTATGTACTTTTTATGTACCTTTTATGTACCATTTATATACCTTTTATGTAACTTTTATGTACCTTTTATGTACCTTTCATGTACCTTTTATATACCTTTTATGTATTTTCTATGAACCTTTTATGTACCTTTTATGTACCTTTTATGTACCTTTTATGCACTTTTTAAGTACCTTTTATGTAACTTTTATGTACCTCTTTGTGACATCTGTGACATCTGTGACATCTGTGACATCTGTGACATCTGTGACATCTGTGACATTTGTGACATCTGTGACATCTGTGACAACAGTGACATCTGTGACATTTGTGACATCTGTGACATTTGTGACATTTGTGACATCTGTGACATTTGTGACATCTGTGACATCTGTGACATTTGTGACATCTGTGACATCTGTGACATTTGTGACATCTGTGACATCTGTGACATCTGCGACATTTGTGGCATCTGTGACATCTGTGACATCTGTGACATCTGTGACATCTGTGACATTTGTGACATTTGTGGCATCTGTGACATCTGTGACATTTGTGACATCTGTGACATCTGTGACATTTGTGACATCTGTGACATCTGTGACATCTGCGACATTTGTGGCATCTGTGACATCTGTGACATCTGTGACATCTGTGACATTTGTCACATCTGTGACATCTGTGACATCTGTGACATCTGTGACATCTGTGACATTTGTGACATCTGTGACATCTGTGACATCAGTGACATCTGTGACATTTGTGACATCTGTGACATTTGTGACATTTGTGACATTTGTGACATCTGTGAAATTTGTGACATCTGTGACAAATGTGACATTTGTGACATTTGTGACATCTGTGACATCTGTGACATTTGTGACAACTGTGACATCTGTGAAATTTGTGACATCTGTGACAAATGTGACATTTGTGACATTTGTGGCATCTGTGACATTTGTGACATCTGTGACATCTGTGTCATTTGTGACATCTGTGGCATCTGTGACATCTGTGACATCTTTGACATCTGTGACATTTGTGACAATTGTGAAATCTGTGACATTTGTGACAACTGTGACATCTGTGACATCTGTGACATCTGTGACATTTGTGACAATTGTGACATCTGTGACATCTGTAACATATGTGACATCTGTGACATCTGTGACATCTGTGGCATCTGTGACATTTGTGACATCTGTGACATCTGTGTCATCTGTGACATTTGTGACATCTGTGACATTTGTGACAGTTGTGACATCTGTGACATTTTTGACATCTGTAATATCTGTGACATTTGTGACATTTGTGACATCTTTGACATCTGTGACATTTGTGACATCTGTGACATCTGTGACCACTGTGACATTTATGTACCTTTTTTGTACCTTTTATGTACCTTTTATGTACCTCTTATGACTTTTATGTACCTTTTATGTACTTTTTATGTACCTTTTATGTACCTTTTACGTACCTTTTATGTACCTTTTATGTACCTTTTTTGTACTTTTTATGTACCTTTTATGTACCTTTTATGTACCTTTTATGTAACTTTTATGTACTTTTTATGTATCTTTTATGTACCTTTTACGTACCTTTTAAGCACCCTTTATGTACCTTTTATGTACCTTTTATGTACCTTTTATGTACCTTTTATGTACTTTTTATGTACCTTTTATGTACCTTTTATGTACCTTTTATGTACCTTTTATGTATCTTTTATGTACCTTTTATGTACTTTTTATGTACCCTTTATGTACCTTTTATGTAACTTTTATGTACCTTTTATGTACCTTTTATGTACCTTTTATGTACCTTTTATGTGCCCTTTATGTACCTTTTATGTACTTTTTATGTACCTATTATGTAACTTTTATGTACCTTATATGTACCTTTTATGTACCTTTTATGTAACTTTTATGTACCTTTTATGTACCTTTTATGTACCTTTTATGTACCTTTTATGTATCTTTTATGAACTTTTTATGTACCTTTTATATACCTTTTATGTAACTTTTATGTACCTTTTATGTACCTTTCATGTACCTTTTATATACCTTTTATGTATCTTTTATAAACATTTTATGTACCTTTTATGTACCTTTTATGTACCTTTTATGTACCTTTTATGTGCCCTTTATGTACCTTTTGTGTACCTTTTATGTACCTTTTATGTACCTTTTATGTATCTTTTATGTACCTTTCATGTAACTTTTATGTACCTTTTATATACTTTTTATGTACCTTTTATGTACCTTTTATGTACCGTTTATGAGTCCTTTATGTACCTTTTATGTACTTTTTATGTACCTTTTATGTACTTTTTATGCACCTTTTATGTCCTTTTATATACCTTTTATGTAACTTTTATGTACCTTTTATGTAACTTTCATGTACCTTTTATATACCTTTTATGTATCTTTTATGAACCTTTTATGTACATTTTATGTACCTTTTATATACCTTTTATGTACTTTTTAAGTACCTTTTATGTAACTTTTATGTACCTCTTTGTGACATCTGTGACATCTGTGACATCTGTGACATCTGTGACATTTGTGACATCTGTGACATCTGTGACAACAGTGACATCTGTGACATTTGTGACATCTGTGACATTTGTGACATTTGTGACATCTGTGACATTTGTGACATCTGTGACATCTGTGACATTTGTGACATCTGTGACATCTGTGACATCTGTGCCATTTGTGGGATCTGTGTCATCTGTGACATTTGTGACATCTGTGACATCTGTGACATTTGTGACATCTGTGACATCTGTGACATCTGTGACATTTGTGGCATCTGTGACATCTGTGACATCTGTGACATCTGTGACATCTGTGTTATTTGTGACATCTGTGACATCTGTGACATCTGTGACATCTGTGACATCTGTGACATCTGTGACATTTGTGACATCTGTGACATCTGTGACATCAGTGACATCTGTGACATTTGTGACATCTGTGACATTTGTGACATTTGTGACATTTGTGACATCTGTGACATTTGTGACATCTGTGACAAATGTGACATTTGTGACATTTGTGACATCTGTGACATCTGTGACATTTGTGACATCTGTGACATCTGTGACATTTGTGACATCTGTGACATTTGTGACATCTGTGACATTTGTGGCATCTGTGACATTTGTGACATCTGTGACATCTGTGACATTTGTGACATCTGTGGCATCTGTGACATCTGTGACATCTGTGACATCTGTGACATCTGTGACATCTGTGACATTTGTGACAATTCTGACATCTGTGACATCTGTGACATTTGTGACATCTGTGACATCTGTGACATCTGTGACAGCTGTGACATCTGTGACATCTGTGAAATTTGTGACATCTGTGACATCTGTGACATCTGTGACATTTCTGACATCTGTGACATCTGTGATATCTGTGACATCTGTGACATCTGTGACATTTGTGACATCTGTGACATTTGTGACATCTGTGACATCTGTGACATCTGTGACATTTGTGACTTTTGTGACATTTGTGACATTTGTGACATCTGTGACATCTGTGACATCTGTGACATTTGTGGCATCTGTGACATCTGTGACATCTGTGACATCTGTGACATCTGTGACATCTGTGTCATTTGTGACATCTGTGACATCTGTGACATCTGTGACATCTGTGACATCTGTGACATTTGTGACATCTGTGACATTTGTGACATCTGTGACATCTGTGACATCTGTGACATTTGTGACTTTTGTGACATTTGTGACATTTGTGACATCTGTGACATCTGTGACATCTGTGACATTTGTGGCATCTGTGACATCTGTGACATCTGTGACATCTGTGACATTTGTGACATTTGTGACATCTGTGACATCTGTGACATCTGTGACATTTGTGGCATCTGTGACATCTGTGACATCTGTGACATCTGTGACATCTGTGTCATTTGTGACATCTGTGACATCTGTGACATCTGTGACATCTGTGACATCTGTGACATCAGTGACATCTGTGACATTTGTGACATCTGTGACATTTGTGACATTTGTGACATTTGTGACATCTTTGACATTTGTGACATCTGTGACAAATGTGACATTTGTGACATTTGTGACATCTGTGACATCTGTGACAGTTGTGACATTTGTGACATCTGTGACATTTGTGACATCTGTGACATCTGTGACATTTGTGACATCTGTGACATCTGTGACATCTGTGCCATTTGTGACATCTGTGACATCTGTGACATTTGTGTCATCTGTGACATTTGTGACATCTGTGACATCTGTGACATTTGTGACATCTGTGACATCTGTGACATCTGTGACATTTGTGGCATCTGTGACATCTGTGACATCTGTGACATCTGTGACATCTGTGTCATTTGTGACATCTGTGACATCTGTGACATCTGTGACATTTGTGACATCTGTGACATCTGTGACATTTGTGACATTTGTGACATCTGTGACATCTGCGACATTTGTGGCATCTGTGACATCTGTGACATCTGTGACATCTGTGACATCTGTGACATCTTTGACATCTGTGACATTTGTGACAATTGTGAAATCTGTGACATTTGTGACAACTGTGACATCTGTGACATCTGTGACATCTGTGACATTTGTGACAATTGTGACATCTGTGACATCTGTAACATATGTGACATCTGTGACATCTGTGACATCTGTGGCATCTGTGACATTTGTGACATCTGTGACATCTGTGTCATCTGTGACATTTGTGACATCTGTGACATTTGTGACAGTTGTGACATCTGTGACATTTTTGACATCTGTAATATCTGTGACATTTGTGACATTTGTGACATCTTTGACATCTGTGACATTTGTGACATCTGTGACATCTGTGACCACTGTGACATTTATGTACCTTTTTTGTACCTTTTATGTACCTTTTATGTACCTCTTATGACTTTTATGTACCTTTTATGTACTTTTTATGTACCTTTTATGTACCTTTTACGTACCTTTTATGTACCTTTTATGTACCTTTTTTGTACTTTTTATGTACCTTTTATGTACCTTTTATGTACCTTTTATGTAACTTTTATGTACTTTTTATGTATCTTTTATGTACCTTTTACGTACCTTTTAAGCACCCTTTATGTACCTTTTATGTACCTTTTATGTACCTTTTATGTACCTTTTATGTACTTTTTATGTACCTTTTATGTACCTTTTATGTACCTTTTATGTACCTTTTATGTATCTTTTATGTACCTTTTATGTACTTTTTATGTACCCTTTATGTACCTTTTATGTAACTTTTATGTACCTTTTATGTACCTTTTATGTACCTTTTATGTACCTTTTATGTGCCCTTTATGTACCTTTTATGTACTTTTTATGTACCTATTATGTAACTTTTATGTACCTTATATGTACCTTTTATGTACCTTTTATGTAACTTTTATGTACCTTTTATGTACCTTTTATGTACCTTTTATGTACCTTTTATGTATCTTTTATGAACTTTTTATGTACCTTTTATATACCTTTTATGTAACTTTTATGTACCTTTTATGTACCTTTCATGTACCTTTTATATACCTTTTATGTATCTTTTATAAACATTTTATGTACCTTTTATGTACCTTTTATGTACCTTTTATGTACCTTTTATGTGCCCTTTATGTACCTTTTGTGTACCTTTTATGTACCTTTTATGTACCTTTTATGTATCTTTTATGTACCTTTCATGTAACTTTTATGTACCTTTTATGTACTTTTTATGTACCTTTTATGTACCTTTTATGTACCGTTTATGAGTCCTTTATGTACCTTTTATGTACTTTTTATGTACCTTTTATGTACTTTTTATGCACCTTTTATGTCCTTTTATATACCTTTTATGTAACTTTTATGTACCTTTTATGTAACTTTCATGTACCTTTTATATACCTTTTATGTATCTTTTATGAACCTTTTATGTACATTTTATGTACCTTTTATATACCTTTTATGTACTTTTTAAGTACCTTTTATGTAACTTTTATGTACCTCTTTGTGACATCTGTGACATCTGTGACATCTGTGACATCTGTGACATTTGTGACATCTGTGACATCTGTGACAACAGTGACATCTGTGACATTTGTGACATCTGTGACATTTGTGACATTTGTGACATCTGTGACATTTGTGACATCTGTGACATCTGTGACATTTGTGACATCTGTGACATCTGTGACATCTGTGCCATTTGTGGGATCTGTGTCATCTGTGACATTTGTGACATCTGTGACATCTGTGACATTTGTGACATCTGTGACATCTGTGACATCTGTGACATTTGTGGCATCTGTGACATCTGTGACATCTGTGACATCTGTGACATCTGTGTTATTTGTGACATCTGTGACATCTGTGACATCTGTGACATCTGTGACATCTGTGACATCTGTGACATTTGTGACATCTGTGACATCTGTGACATCAGTGACATCTGTGACATTTGTGACATCTGTGACATTTGTGACATTTGTGACATTTGTGACATCTGTGACATTTGTGACATCTGTGACAAATGTGACATTTGTGACATTTGTGACATCTGTGACATCTGTGACATTTGTGACATCTGTGACATCTGTGACATTTGTGACATCTGTGACATTTGTGACATCTGTGACATTTGTGGCATCTGTGACATTTGTGACATCTGTGACATCTGTGACATTTGTGACATCTGTGGCATCTGTGACATCTGTGACATCTGTGACATCTGTGACATCTGTGACATCTGTGACATTTGTGACAATTCTGACATCTGTGACATCTGTGACATTTGTGACATCTGTGACATCTGTGACATCTGTGACAGCTGTGACATCTGTGACATCTGTGAAATTTGTGACATCTGTGACATCTGTGACATCTGTGACATTTCTGACATCTGTGACATCTGTGATATCTGTGACATCTGTGACATCTGTGACATTTGTGACATCTGTGACATTTGTGACATCTGTGACATCTGTGACATCTGTGACATTTGTGACTTTTGTGACATTTGTGACATTTGTGACATCTGTGACATCTGTGACATCTGTGACATTTGTGGCATCTGTGACATCTGTGACATCTGTGACATCTGTGACATCTGTGACATCTGTGTCATTTGTGACATCTGTGACATCTGTGACATCTGTGACATCTGTGACATCTGTGACATTTGTGACATCTGTGACATTTGTGACATCTGTGACATCTGTGACATCTGTGACATTTGTGACTTTTGTGACATTTGTGACATTTGTGACATCTGTGACATCTGTGACATCTGTGACATTTGTGGCATCTGTGACATCTGTGACATCTGTGACATCTGTGACATTTGTGACATTTGTGACATCTGTGACATCTGTGACATCTGTGACATTTGTGGCATCTGTGACATCTGTGACATCTGTGACATCTGTGACATCTGTGTCATTTGTGACATCTGTGACATCTGTGACATCTGTGACATCTGTGACATCTGTGACATCAGTGACATCTGTGACATTTGTGACATCTGTGACATTTGTGACATTTGTGACATTTGTGACATCTTTGACATTTGTGACATCTGTGACAAATGTGACATTTGTGACATTTGTGACATCTGTGACATCTGTGACAGTTGTGACATTTGTGACATCTGTGACATTTGTGACATCTGTGACATCTGTGACATTTGTGACATCTGTGACATCTGTGACATCTGTGCCATTTGTGACATCTGTGACATCTGTGACATTTGTGTCATCTGTGACATTTGTGACATCTGTGACATCTGTGACATTTGTGACATCTGTGACATCTGTGACATCTGTGACATTTGTGGCATCTGTGACATCTGTGACATCTGTGACATCTGTGACATCTGTGTCATTTGTGACATCTGTGACATCTGTGACATCTGTGACATTTGTGACATCTGTGACATCTGTGACATTTGTGACATTTGTGACATCTGTGACATCTGTGACATTTGTGACATCTGTGACATCTGTGACCACTGTGACATTTATGTACCTTTTTTGTAACTTTTATGTACCTTTTATGTACCTCTTATGTACCTTTTATGTACCTTTTATGTACTTTTTATGTACCTTTTATGTACCTTTTATGTACCTTTTATGTACCCTTTATGTACCCTTTATGTACCTTTTATGTACCTTTATTGTACTTTTTATGTACCTTTTATGTATCTTTAAGAAAACTATACAAAACAATAGTAGAAAGTATTGCGATTTATAGCGCAGAGGTGTGGGAAATAAATGAGAGAAACAGAAAGAAGTTAAAAGCGATGGAGATGGAATTCTGGAGACGTAGCTGTGGTTTGACGAAAATGGACCGAGTTAAAAATGAGGAAATTAGAAATAAAATGGGAGTTAATATAGATGTCATGGACACTATCGAAGGAAAAAGATTGAACTGGTACGGCCATATGAAAAGGATGGATGCGGAAAGATGGCCTTACAGGATATGGCACTGGAACCCTTCACAAAGAAGGAAAAGGGGAAGACCTAGAGTATCCTGGAACGATGGGATCAGGCAGGCTATGGATAGTAGAGATTTACGGGAAGGCGATTGGCAAGACAGGCGTAGGTGGAAGCAAGGATGCGAGAAACGCCGGACGGTGTAATCCTACTCGCATTTATATATATATATATTATGTATCTTTTATGTACCTTTTATGTACCTATTATGGACCTTTTATGTACCTTTTATGTACCTTTTATGTACCTTTTATGTACCTTTTATGTACCTTTTATGCTCGTTTTAAGTACTTTTTATGTACCTTTTGTCTACCTTTTATGTACCTTTTATGTACCTTTCATGTACGTTTTAAGTACCTTTTATGTACCTTGTATGTACCTTTTATGTACCTTTTATGTACCTTTTATGAATATTTTATGTAACTTTTATGTACCTTTTAAGAACCTTTTTTGTACCTTTTGTGTACCTTTTATGTACCTTTTATGAACTTTTAATGTACCTTTTATGTACCTTTTATGTACCTCTTATGTACCTTTTATGTACCTTTTATGTACCTTTTATGTACCTTTTATGTAACTTTTATGTACCTTTTATGTAACTTTTATATACCTTTTATGTACCTTTTATGTACCTTTTATGTACCTTTCATGTACCTTTAATGTACCTTTTATGTACCTTTATGTACCTTTTATGTACCTTATAAGTACCTTTTATGTACCTTTTATGTACCTTTATGTACCTTTTATGTACCTTTATGTACCTTTTATGTACCTATTACTAGGTAACTTTTATGTACCTTTTATATACCTTTTATGTACCTTATATGTACCTTTTATGTACTTTTTATGTAACGTTTATGTACCTTTTATGCAACTTTTATGTACCTTTTATGTACTTTTTATGTACCCTTAATGTACTTTTTATGTACCTTTTATGTACCTTTTCTGTACCTCTTATGTATCTTTTATGTACCTTTTCTGTACCTCTTATGTACCTTTTATGTACCTTTTACGTACCTTTTATAAACCTTTTATGTACCTTATATGTACCTTTTATGTACTTTTTATGTAACGTTTATGTACCTTTTATGCAACTTTTATGTACCTTTTATGTACTTTTTATGTACCGTTTATGTACCTTTTATGTATCCTTTATGTACCTTTTTTGTACCTCTTATGTATCTTTTATGTACCTTTTATGTACCTTTTACGTACCTTTTATAAACCTTTTATGTACCACATATGTACCTTTTATGTACCCTTTATGTAACTTTTATGTACCTTTTATGTACCTTTTATGTACCTTTTATGTACCTTTTATGTGCCCTTTATGTACCTATTATGTACCTTTTATGCACCTTTTATGTACCTTTTATGTACCTTTTATGTACCTTTTATGTACCTTTTATGTACCTTTTATGTACCTTTTATGTACCTTTCATGTACCTTTTATGTACCTTTTATGTACCTTTTATGTACCTTTTATGTACCTTTTATGTACCTTTCATGTGTCCTTTATGTACCTTTTATGTACTTTTTATGTACCTTTTATGTACTTTTTATGTACCTTTTATGTACTTTTTATATACCTTTTATGTAACTTTTATGTAACTTTTATGTATTTTTCATGTACCTTTTATATACCTTTTATGTATCTTTTATGATCCTTTTATGTACCTTTTATGTACCTTTTATGTACTTTTATGTACTTTTTAAGTACCTTTTAAGTACCTTTTATGTACCTCTTTGTGACGTCTGTGACATCTGTGACATTTGTGTCATCATTGACATCTGTGACATCAGTTACATCTGTGACATTTGTGACATCTGTGACATTTGTGGCATCTGTGACATCTGTGACATCTGTGACATCTGTGACATCTGTGACATCTGTGACATCTGTGACATCTGTGACATCTGTGACATCTGCGACATTTGTGACAATTGTGACATCTGTGACATCTGTGACATCTGTGGCATCTGTGACATCTGTGACATCTGTGACATCTGTGACATCTGTGACATCTGTGACATCTGTGACATCTGTGACATTTGTGACATCTGTGACATCTGTGACATTTGTGATATCGGTGACATCTGTGACATTTGTGACATTTGTGACATTTGTGACATCTGTGACGTCTGTGACATCTGTGACATCTGTGACATCTGTGACATCTGTGACATTTGTGACATTTGTGACATGTGTGACATTTGTGACACAGCATCTGTGACATTTGTGACATTTGTGACATCTGTGACATCTGTGACATTTGTGACATCTGTGACATCTGTGGCCACTGTGACATTTATGTACCTTTTTAGTACCTTTTATGTACCTTTTATGTACCTTTTATGTACTTTTTATGTACCTTTTATGTACCTTTTATGTACCTTTTATGTACCTTTTATGTACCTTTTATGTATCTTTTATGTACCTTTCATGTACCTTTCATGTAACTTTCATGTAACTTTTATGTACTTTTTATGTACCTTTTATGTACCTTTTATGTACCTTTTATGTACCCTTTATGTACCTTTTATGTACCTTTTATGGACCTTTATTGTACTTTTTATGTACCTTTTATGTATCTTTTATGTACCTTTTATGTACCTATTATGTAACTTTTATGTACCTTTTATGTACCTTTTATGTACCTTTTATATACGTTTTAAGTACCTTTTATGTACCTTTTATGTATTTTTTATGTACCTTTTATGTACCTTTTATATACGTTTTAAGTACCTTTTATGTACCTTTTATGTACCTTTTATGTACCTTTTATGTACCTTTAATGGCCGTTTATGTACCTTTTATGTAACTTTTATGTACCTTTTATGTACCTTTTAAGTACCTTTTATGAACCTTTTATGTACCTTTTATGTACCTTTTATGTACATTTTATGTAGCTTTTATGTACTTTTTATGTACCTTTTATGTACCTTTTATGTACCTTTTGTGTACCTTTTATGTACTTTTTATGTACCATTTATGTACCTTTTATGTACCCTTTATGTACCTTTTATGTACCCTTTATGTACCTTTTATGTACCTTTTATGTACCTTTATTGTACTTTTTATTAACCTTTTATGTATCTTTTATGTACCTTTTATGTACCTATTATGTACCTTTTATGTACCTTTTATGTACCTTTTATGTAACTTTTATGTACCTTTTATGTACCTTTCATGTACCTTTTATATACCTTTTATGTATCTTTTATGAACCTTTTATGTACCTTTTATGTACCTTTTATGTACGTTTTAAGTACCTTTTATGTAACTTTTATGTACTTTTTATGTACTTTTTATGTACCTTTTATGTACCTTTTATGTACCTTTTATGTACCTTTTATGTACCTTTTATGTACCTTTTATGTACCTTTTATGTACCTTTTATGTACCTTTTCCGTACCTTTTATGTACCTTTTATGTAACTTTTATGTACCTTTTATGTACCTTTTATGTAACTTTTATGTACCTTTTATGTACCTTTTATGTCCCTTTTATGTACCTTTTATGTAGTTTTTATGTACCATTTATGTACTTTTTATGTACCTTTTATGTACCTTTTATGTAGCTTTTTTGTACCTTTCATGTACCTTTTATGTACTTTTTATGTACCATTTGTGTACCTTTTATTTACCTTTTATGTACCTTTTATGTAACTTTTATGTACTTTTTATGTTCCTTTTATGTACCTTTTATGTACCTCTTATGTACCTTTTTTTACCTTTTATGTACCTTTTATGTTTCATTTATGTACCTTTTACGTACCTTTTATGCACCTTTTATGTACCTTTTGTGTACCTTTTATGTACCTTTTATGTTCTTTTAATGTAACGTTAATGTATTTTTTACGTACCTTTTATGTAGCTTTTATGGTCCTTTTCTGTACCTTTATGTATCTTTTATGTACTTTTTATATACCATTTATGTACCATTTATGTACCTTTTATGTACCTTTTATACACCTTCTATGTACTTTTTATATACCTTTTATGCTCCTTTTGTGTACCTTTAATCCATCTGTTATGTATCTTTTATGTACTTTTTATGTACCATCTATGTACCTTTTATGTACCTTCTATGTACCTGTATGTACTTTTTATGTACCATTTATGTACTTATTGTGTCCCTTTTATGTACCTTTTATGTACCTTTTATGTACCATTTATGTACCTTTTATGTACCTTTTATGTAACTTTTATGTACTTTTTATGTACCTTTTATGTACCTTTTATATACCTTTTATGTACCTTTTATGTACCTTTTAAGTACTTTTTATGCACCTTTTATGTACCTTTTATGTACCCTTTATGTACCTTTTATGTACCTTTTATGTACCCTTTATGTACCATTTATGTACTTTTTGTGTCTTTTTTATTTACCTTTAATGTACCTCTTAAGTACCTTTTACGTACTTTTTATGTACCTTTTATATACCTTTTATGTACTTTTTATGTACCATTTATGTACCTTTTATGTACTTTTTATGTACCTTTTATGTACTATTTTATGTACCTTTTATGTATCTTTTATGTAACTTTTATGTACCTTTTATGTACCTTTTATGTATTTTTTATGTACCATTTATTTACCTTCTATGTACCTTTTATGTCCTTTTTATGTACTGTTTACGTATCTTTAATGTACCTTTAATGTACTGTTTATGTACCTTTTATGTACCTTTTATATACCATTTATGTACCTTTTATATGCTTTTTATGTATCATTTAGGTAACTTTTATGTACCTTTTATGTACCTTTTATGTACCTTTTATGTACTTTTTATGTACCTTTTATGTACCTTTTATGTACCTTTTATGTTCCCTTATGTACCTTTTATGTACCTTTTATGTACCTCTTATGTAACTTTTATGTAACTTTTATATCCCTTTTATGTACCTTTTATGTACCTTTTATGTACCTTTTATGTACTTTTTATGTACCTTTTATGTACCTTTTATGTACCTTTTATGTTCCCTTATGTACCTTTTATGTACCTTTTATGTTCCCTTATGTACCTTTTATGTCCCTTTTATGTAACTTTTATGTACCTTTTATGTACCTTTCGTATACCTTTTATGTACCTTTTATGTATCTTTTATGAACCTTTTATGCACCTTTTATGGAGCTTTTATGTACCTTTTATGTACTTTTTAAGTACCTTTTAAGTACCTTTTATGTACCTCTTTGTGACATCTGTGACATCTGTGACATCTGTGACATCTGTGACATTTGTGACATCTGTGACATCTGTGACATCAGTGACATCTGTGACATTTGTGACATCTGTGACATTTGTGACATTTGAGACATTTGTGACATCGGCGACATTTGTGACATCTGTGACATCTGTAACATTTGTGACATTTGTGACATTTGTGACATCTGTGACATTTGTGACATCTGTGACATCTGTGTCATTTGTGACATCTGTGAAATCTGTGGCATCTGTGACATTTGTGGCATCTGTGACATCTGTGACATCTGTGACATCTGTGACATCTGTGACATCTGTGACATCTGTGACATCTGTGACATCTTTGACATTTGTGACA
Organism: Agriotes lineatus; assembly: GCA_940337035.1. Classification (NCBI taxonomy): domain Eukaryota; kingdom Metazoa; phylum Arthropoda; class Insecta; order Coleoptera; family Elateridae; genus Agriotes; species Agriotes lineatus. Next base: position 24,227 of record CALNHX010012034.1, read on the forward strand.
ATTGTGAAATCTGTGACATTTGTGACAACTGTGACATCTGTGACATCTGTGATATTTGTGACAATTGTGACATCTGTGACATCTGTGACATATGTGACATCTGTGACATCTGTTACATCTGTGACATCTGTGACATTTGTGACATCTGTGAAATCTGTGACATCTGTGACATTTGTGACATCTGTGACATTTGTGACATTTGTGACATCTGTGACATTTGTGACATCTGTGACATCAGTGACATTTGTGACATCTCTGACATCTGTGACCACTGTGACATTTATGTACCTTTTATGTACCTTTTATGTACCTTTTATGTATCTTTTATGAACTTTTTATGTACCTTTTATATACCTTTTATGTAACTTTTATGTACCTTTTATGTACCTTTCATGTACCTTTTATATACCTTTTATGTATCTTTTATAAACATTTTATGTACCTTTTATGTACCTTTTATGTACCTTTTATGTACCTTTTATGTGCCCTTTATGTACCTTTTGTGTACCTTTTATGTACCTTTTATGTACCTTTTATGTATCTTTTATGTACCTTTCATGTAACTTTTATGTACCTTTTATGTACTTTTTATGTACCTTTTATGTACCTTTTATGTACCGTTTATGAGTCCTTTATGTACCTTTTATGTACTTTTTATGTACCTTTTATGTACTTTTTATGCACCTTTTATGTCCTTTTATATACCTTTTATGTAACTTTTATGTACCTTTTATGTAACTTTCATGTACCTTTTATATACCTTTTATGTATCTTTTATGAACCTTTTATGTACATTTTATGTACCTTTTATATACCTTTTATGTACTTTTTAAGTACCTTTTATGTAACTTTTATGTACCTCTTTGTGACATCTGTGACATCTGTGACATCTGTGACATCTGTGACATTTGTGACATCTGTGACATCTGTGACAACAGTGACATCTGTGACATCTGTGACATCTGCGACATTTGTGGCATCTGTGACATCTGTGACATCTGTGACATCTGTGACATTTGTCACATCTGTGACATCTGTGACATCTGTGACATCTGTGACATTTGTGACATCTGTGACATCTGTGACATCAGTGACATCTGTGACATTTGTGACATCTGTGACATTTGTGACATTTGTGACATCTGTGACATCTGTGACATTTGTGACATCTGTGACATCTGTGACCACTGTGACATTTATGTACCTTTTTTGTAACTTTTATGTACCTTTTATGTACCTCTTATGTACCTTTTATGTACCTTTTATGTACTTTTTATGTACCTTTTATGTACCTTTTATGTACCTTTTATGTACCCTTTATGTACCCTTTATGTACCTTTTATGTACCTTTATTGTACTTTTTATGTACCTTTTATGTATCTTTAAGAAACTATACAAAACAATAGTAGAAAGTATTGCGATTTATAGCGCAGAGGTGTGGGAAATAAATGAGAGAAACAGAAAGAAGTTAAAAGCGATGGAGATGGAATTCTGGAGACGTAGCTGTGGTTTGACGAAAATGGACCGAGTTAAAAATGAGGAAATTAGAAATAAAATGGGAGTTAATATAGATGTCATGGACACTATCGAAGGAAAAAGATTGAACTGGTACGGCCATATGAAAAGGATGGATGCGGAAAGATGGCCTTACAGGATATGGCACTGGAACCCTTCACAAAGAAGGAAAAGGGGAAGACCTAGAGTATCCTGGAACGATGGGATCAGGCAGGCTATGGATAGTAGAGATTTACGGGAAGGCGATTGGCAAGACAGGCGTAGGTGGAAGCAAGGATGCGAGAAACGCCGGACGGTGTAATCCTACTCGCATTTATATATATATATATTATGTATCTTTTATGTACCTTTTATGTACCTATTATGGACCTTTTATGTACCTTTTATGTACCTTTTATGTACCTTTTATGTACCTTTTATGTACCTTTTATGCTCGTTTTAAGTACTTTTTATGTACCTTTTGTCTACCTTTTATGTACCTTTTATGTACCTTTCATGTACGTTTTAAGTACCTTTTATGTACCTTGTATGTACCTTTTATGTACCTTTTATGTACCTTTTATGAATATTTTATGTAACTTTTATGTACCTTTTAAGAACCTTTTTTGTACCTTTTGTGTACCTTTTATGTACCTTTTATGAACTTTTAATGTACCTTTTATGTACCTTTTATGTACCTCTTATGTACCTTTTATGTACCTTTTATGTACCTTTTATGTACCTTTTATGTAACTTTTATGTACCTTTTATGTAACTTTTATATACCTTTTATGTACCTTTTATGTACCTTTTATGTACCTTTCATGTACCTTTAATGTACCTTTTATGTACCTTTATGTACCTTTTATGTACCTTATAAGTACCTTTTATGTACCTTTTATGTACCTTTATGTACCTTTTATGTACCTTTATGTACCTTTTATGTACCTATTACTAGGTAACTTTTATGTACCTTTTATATACCTTTTATGTACCTTATATGTACCTTTTATGTACTTTTTATGTAACGTTTATGTACCTTTTATGCAACTTTTATGTACCTTTTATGTACTTTTTATGTACCCTTAATGTACTTTTTATGTACCTTTTATGTACCTTTTCTGTACCTCTTATGTATCTTTTATGTACCTTTTCTGTACCTCTTATGTACCTTTTATGTACCTTTTACGTACCTTTTATAAACCTTTTATGTACCTTATATGTACCTTTTATGTACTTTTTATGTAACGTTTATGTACCTTTTATGCAACTTTTATGTACCTTTTATGTACTTTTTATGTACCGTTTATGTACCTTTTATGTATCCTTTATGTACCTTTTTTGTACCTCTTATGTATCTTTTATGTACCTTTTATGTACCTTTTACGTACCTTTTATAAACCTTTTATGTACCACATATGTACCTTTTATGTACCCTTTATGTAACTTTTATGTACCTTTTATGTACCTTTTATGTACCTTTTATGTACCTTTTATGTGCCCTTTATGTACCTATTATGTACCTTTTATGCACCTTTTATGTACCTTTTATGTACCTTTTATGTACCTTTTATGTACCTTTTATGTACCTTTTATGTACCTTTTATGTACCTTTCATGTACCTTTTATGTACCTTTTATGTACCTTTTATGTACCTTTTATGTACCTTTTATGTACCTTTCATGTGTCCTTTATGTACCTTTTATGTACTTTTTATGTACCTTTTATGTACTTTTTATGTACCTTTTATGTACTTTTTATATACCTTTTATGTAACTTTTATGTAACTTTTATGTATTTTTCATGTACCTTTTATATACCTTTTATGTATCTTTTATGATCCTTTTATGTACCTTTTATGTACCTTTTATGTACCTTTTATGTACTTTTTAAGTACCTTTTAAGTACCTTTTATGTACCTCTTTGTGACGTCTGTGACATCTGTGACATTTGTGTCATCTGTGACATCTGTGACATCAGTTACATCTGTGACATTTGTGACATCTGTGACATTTGTGGCATCTGTGACATCTGTGACATCTGTGACATCTGTGACATCTGTGACATCTGTGACATCTGTGACATCTGTGACATCTGTGACATCTGCGACATTTGTGACAATTGTGACATCTGTGACATCTGTGACATCTGTGGCATCTGTGACATCTGTGACATC
>CALNHX010012035.1:0-27896 GCA_940337035.1 Agriotes lineatus
GCCTTCTCATTGAACGTGCTTTTTTATTTTTCAATGTTTATGTTCATGATAGTGCGTTACTTTTTTGTTGTTATTATTAACTATTTTTAAATCTTACGTGACATGCCGTTGTGGCTGGATAAAAGTTTGTGTTTATTTTTCAAACAACTTCGTTTGGTAGGTAGGAATGTAGTTATTATTAGTACCTATGTATTATGTATTACCAGTTAAATAAATAGTAAAATAAATACATATAATGATAAATTAACTGTGGATTATTTCATTTACGTTGCATTATGAGGCTTCCGTGTGGGTAGCTCGCTGTTTATTCCAAAATTAACAAGTAGCTCAACACATTGAAGAGGTTGGCGACCACTGCCTTACATAATGCCCAACAAGTTTCAGGAATAATATTTCCCAGCAGTTGTGGTGATATCGCGCTACTGAATTTTAAATCGGTTGCAGATCTTCCAGTCGCCAAATACCGCAGTGTGGCAATTAATCGTTCTCAGGCACTTACAGCTGCTCTCATGTGCGTTTCTTTTCTTGCAATTTTGCAACGAACACACTCCAGTAGGGTTTCAAATGATTCTTGGTTCATGCGTAAAAAATTATGTAGGGTTAATGTGGGTAATTGTAAACACGGGGTAATGGTAAAGGCTTTCATTGTAAAACTGCTTTATATACTAGTGTTTGCCATCAATTCTCATGCATTTTCTAACCTCTAAATATTTTAGTAGTAAAACTGTTGCATGCATTGTGCGGTACTACAATTGTATTGTGGTTTTAATGTCAACACAAGCGTACACAAATTCATGTGAAAGTTACAAAAGTAATTAACGGTAAGTTCTTTTCCAATTAGTAGCTTCTATAATATATAATTTAAGAGGTGTGAAGTCGGATTTTGCTTGAAATGCCAATGACCTCTTGTTCAAACTTGTTTGAAATTGCCCCAGTTTTTAAATATTGGGGTAATTGTAAACTGATTGTATGGGTAACCGTAAACATGTATTTGTTTTAATTTTTAAGCGAAAATTGTTCGACACTATCGCAAGAAAAGCCAGATGCTTCCTACACTCGTCAGGACCTCGAAGCAGCGGTGTTTGATATTATAAATAAGAATAAAACTTATCGGCAAGCTGAAGCTTAATTCCAAAAGCGGTGATAGAATAAATGGTCGAAAATATCTATGGATTATAAAGGAGCTCGTCGGCCAACGGCTGAACCAATAGATATTGAGCAAGAAATAAGTAACTGCCTTATGGCACGTTCCAAAATGGGATATCCTTGTTACAAACAAGAACTATATGAATTAGTTGCAGAATATGTGAAATTAAATAATATAAAAACACCATTAAAAAATGGTTTACTGGTCAGGAATGGTACACTGGATTTATGATGATAAATCCGCAAGTCTCTCTAAAAAAACTCAGACATCCAAAAATAGTGTACGATTTTTATAAAAAAATAGAAGGTGTAGCTGAAGAAATAAAATTAACAGAACCTGAAAAAACTGTAGGTAGAGCCTTAGCAAGGGTACTACTGTATTAGCATGCATAGGAGTTGACGGCTCTTTTCCCCCGCCCCTAATAATTTTTAAGGGAGCAACAGTACAGCCCACATGGGTGTCTGAAAAGGCATATCCTGGAACAAAATATGAAGCTACTAAGAATGGATGGATTGAAGAGACCAAATATTTTAACTGGTATAGCACTATGTTTGTTCCTTATGATGACTCCTTGCGAGAGAAAAAAAAATGCCGGACCAAGGTGCACGTTATTGTATCGTGTATTCCAAAAAAAAAAAAAAACTCATTTAGGGTAGGCCTTGGAAAGAAAGATAGAAAATCTAGTCATGTCTTAACATAAGTCTGTAGATGAATGTCAGAATGCAATTTGTTTACGAAAACATCTGTCACTGTGACAGGTAAAAGTTTACACTGCATTAAGTTTAATTGTATCAAGCAAGGAGGAAAATAAGATGGCATGCACACAACGAGTGTAACAATCATATCGGTCAATAAAAATTGTTTGGTCAATAAAAATTGTTTTTGTTAAGTGTTTTGTAAATTTTTAGGAAAATAATTCAAGGTCAAGATGTAATGTAGTTCTCTTTGACTTGGTAGTTCATTTGCATCAATGGTTATATCTCACACTACGGAAAACTTCAATTTAGTCTAGGCATGCTTGCGAATGAGTTTTTTTTAACACACGATATGATGGTCATAGTAGCCATATCAGCCTAAGGATTTTAAAATTTGCTATTGAAAAAAACATTCACCTAATGCGATTTCCTAGCCATTTAATCTATAGCATCCAACCTCTTGATAAATGCGTATTCGGTCCCCTAAAACTAAAATGGAATAGAAAATTGGTCGATTATGGGAAATCGCAGATGGGCACAGCAACAAGGGCGTTTGTTCAAGGAAAAGTTTTCTGAAATTTTAGGTAGTGTTTGGAGTCTATGCATGCTAGAATTCAATATAAAGTCAGGATTTATAACTACAGGTATCTGCCCTGTTAATTCAAGTGCATTCCCTGAGGATGTCTTTGACCCAAAAGCTTTGGAATATTATAAAAGGCAATTAGAAATAAATGTAAGTTTACCCCAGCAATCGGAACCAGAACATACAGATGAAATGCCATCAACAAGTAAAAGTGCAACTGCTAGAAGTATTATACAGATTTTTAGTCAACAATTATCTTCAAATTCAGAAGAAGTAGTACCGGCAGTTACGACTAAAAAAGTGATTCCTCGTCTTAAACAAATGCAAACACAGGGAAAGAAAAGAACTTAAATAAAATCTAAAGAAAAAATTAAAAGAACAAAGAGATCAAATACTGTCTATGAGAGTGAAGAAGATGTTGATATTAGTCAACTAGTTGATGACGATTCCAGTGATTATATGACATATGAAGATATTTTTGAAGCAGAAACCAACGATGAAGTTGAATATCTAGAAGCAAGATGGGAAGACATAAAGCCAAGAACTTTCTTACTCGTAAATTTCCTCGGTGGAGCGAGAACCGCTACCAAGTATAAATATGTATGTGTGCAATCAGTGGATGATGATGATGTAGAAGTTGTAGTGCAAGGTCTAAAAGCAAATGACAAACAAAGAAATGGATTTTCATTTGCTGCAAATGACATTTATTGACATGATTGCTGCTGTCCTGCCTACTCCCATCATGAAGGTTGTTAATAAAAAAGTTGTTCATGCATTTAATGGAACCACTTTCTATAAATCTTAATTATTTAATTACATTGACTATTTTAATGGTTAATGTTTTAACCTCAATCAATAATGATTGTTTAAATTTCGTTTCATCTTTTTATCCATTTTGACGCCGTATACTTGCAATGTGGCTTATTTAGTCACTTGCAAAATTTTATTATTAATTATTATAAACATTCCTGGAAGCCTTTTTGGTAAGCCTTGAAAAATGTTTGTGTATTCACTTAATCTAATTTTTAACCATTGTATTTTACTTATAACACTACTTAATCATTTCTGATGAAGCCATCTAAAGTGGCGAAACGTCAAATAATTCATCAACTTATATATGTATGACTTTTGGACCATAAGGAACAACATATATTTTTTTGTACTTCAATAAACTTTTCGGTTAACCATCTCCCACAACTGTATTGGAACCATACAGGTTTTTCAAAAAAGGTAAAGAATACATTATATTTTGTTTTATATTATTACAAGTTCGAGTTTTTGTGTTAGATTTTTAGGAGTTTAAGTTCAATATTTTTTACTAACTTCTTTCGTAAATGCTAATTTTGCAATAAAATGTTAAAAACAGAAATGTTAATTTTATTGTCTCCTTTCTAATAGTGTTTCGGTTCCACGAGACCGAGAACGAGACTTGTTAAAATTTTCGAGACCGAGACCGAGACTTGAGCGGTCTCGGTCTCGTCGAGTCTCGATTTTTTTACATTCTTTTTAAAAAAAATTACTTATTCTAAGTTATACGGAAAAAAAGAAGTTATGTGTACTATTTGCATACCGAGGGCAATTATTCGCAGGCGCGAGAAATACATTAAAAAAGCTGCACTGCCTTGATTTAAAAATCGAATTGGAGGAAGTACCGACTAATGAATCACCTCATTCGCACACAATATGTTCTATTTTAAGATTTGCGATTAGTAGAACGTCATCTACATCGGTATACCAAGCAAGGTTACATCCAGTTCCTTTTACGTGTTAAAAATGGAACAAACACAATTGAAGGGACGCAAGAGAATTTTATCAACTAGTAGTGACGAAGAGTCGATTGACGCACAAGTGGTAGCGCAAACTTCTATGAACATCGACGAAGCCACGCCTAGCTCTAGTAGATTTGTGGCTAAGAGCAAGACTAATAAATTTTCATTTTTTTTAAATTGGAAGTTAATGACGGTTTGAAGCTTGGCGTATGTAATGTGTGCAAAGGAAAAGTTACTAGCATTAAAATGAAGGGCGTAAATACAACTGGCCTAAAAAAAAACATGTACTTTCTTGACATAAACATGAATATGGAAAAAAGTTTGGTGGGGCTGATTCTCCATAAACGATGACTATGTCGGAGATGTTTAAAACGTAAGTACTTAGTTCTAATTAAATTAAAAACATAAAAATACCGCAAACAATTAATTACATTTCCATCATAAATTGTTAAATTAGTATACAAGTCGTTTGTGCGCTTTAGATTGAAGAATCCATGACCAAAACAAAAAATTTTGATGATCTAGCTGTATCTTGGTTGGCGTCTAAATACCTGCCATTCAATTTCTTTGAGGATTATGCAACGCAAGATTTTTTAAAAAAATTTTAAATCCTACTGTTGTGTTGCCTAAGAAGGGCGCAATGACAAATTTGGTTTTAAATACATTTAAAGATATGCAAACCAAGGTAATCTGTCTTTTAAAAACTACAAAAAGCAAACTTTCGTTCACAGTAGATGGTTGGACATCTATTGCAAACAAAAGTTACTATGGAATTACTAGTCATTATGTAGATGATGAATGGAAACTTCAATCCTTGGCTGTTGACTTTGCCCTTCTCATGCGAAACACACTGGAGAGGAGATTGCAAAGATTTTCTTTAATGTCATGTCGAAGTACGAAATTGCCAATAAAGTTCAAGGTATTACCATGGATAATGCAAAATTCATTGAGTTGTTTTGCTCATATCATAAACTTAGGAGTTCAAGATGTACTAAAATTATTAAAATGCAAAAACTTTGAAAGTGACATAGAAATTGAGGATGAAGATGAGATTGAAGACGCCACTTCAGTAATCGGTAAATTAAGAATAATCTTCATTAAAATTCGACGATCTGAACAATGTAAAAATACATTGAAAAACTGTTGTGAAACAACAAATGTAAAATATCTTACGCCTTGCATCGATGTTTCAACCCGTTGGAACTCCACTTACGATATGATCAAAATGGGTTTAGATATGCAACTATCTTTAAACGGTCTATGCGAAAATAATGATTTGAAAAATTTCAAAATTCATGCAAAGGATTGGGCTCTATTAAACCGAGTAAGTTTATTCCTGCGAAATTTCAAATTTGTGTCGACAATTCTTGGTGGTGAGAAATATGTTACTTTGCCGTCTGTAATAGTAGCTTTTAATATGTTATTGGATAAAATAGAAGTATTGGTGCAAACGCTTGACAATACAGAAAACAGCAGCGAAACCGACGAACAATTATTATTAGCGTTCCTAGCAGGAAGGGACAATCTACTAAAGCATTATAAGAAAAGTAATTGGATTTAGTGCACACACCTCGATCAGATGATGATTTTAATTCTGATCAGCTTCAGAAAGACCATGCACTGGATGCCGTACTTGACATTGGTGCATTGTACGAAAGCGAACCCCAAACATATGAAGATAATTGGCGTCTAGAAATACATGAATATTCGTGTGCAAAAAGAGCTACCAAAAGTGAAAATATCTTAGAGTGGTGGGCGAGTCATGAATGTACCTTCCCAAATCTTTCCAGAATGGCGAAAGATTTTTTGTCTATCCCTGGGACTTCTGTACTAGTGGAAAGATTATTTTCCAAAGCTGAATCCGCAAACATATGAATTCATTAAATGACGAATCAGCACGAAGTTTGCTTTGTATTAATTCTTGGATAAAATGCGACTTGAGAGAAAAAATTGTATAAGTTATAATTTGTATTGTAATTACTAATTACTAATTATGTCTTCTGTCTTGTTCCATCGCATCTGCGATACGATTTTAAATGCATATACTAATTTGGTTTTCATTTCAATGATACCTTTATCTTTTATAAAATGTTTATATTATCATATTTTAGAAATAAAAATGTTCAGTTCAAATGAAATAAATTGCAGTTTGTGTTACATGTTTAGTATGACTGTCGAATGTTGTAACATCAAATTTTACTTTGCATATTAAAAATTTGTTGAGACTCTCGTCGATACCGAGACCGAGACCTACAAAATTTTTCGAGACCGAGACCGAGACTGAGACTTGGAATTTGAACCGAGATCGATATCGAGACCACTATAGGTCTCGACGAGACGAAGCACTACTTTCTAATAACTAAAAAATAGTAAGGGGTAATTGTGAACAATAAATTCATTAACGTATAAGATTTAAATGTTTTAGTTTTAGTGTCAGTTTGTTATATTAAGATACTATAGCTGTATGTAGTCTGTTCACATTTGCCCAAAACAGTTTACATTTACCCCAAAATTTGAAAAAAAAACTTCTTTGAGGAGGTAAATGTAAACGGCCGTATTTTTCTTTCCGAATTATAGTTTTATTAATGCCTCTAAAAATAATGTATAAAACGCCTAAATGATAGTCTGTTATGTGCATTTTCAAACGCGTATACATTTACCCTAAATTATGAGGTTCTCTTATTTCCAGTTCTTTAAGTAAATCCATATGGTATTATTTTCTTTTTTCCATGTACCAACGTTTTGACCACAACATTTTCTTGCTTTCATCTTCAAATACTGCTAAAAATCCTCCAACAATCGCCAGTTTGCTTTTTTTGTTACACCTACAAAATACTCTCCTTCAATGATGTCTGCCAAGCATATTCTCCTTGTGTGTAGCCAATGACGAATTTGTCCGAATGTGTGTAGCCAAAAACGGATCTGTCTGCCAGACAATAATTATTACAAATGCATGTTTAAATTTGTTGAACTGTGATTTTGAAATTGTCGGTGATGTTATAGGAATACGTTATTAATTTCAGAATAAGAAAAAACTAGTAAGTGTGTGATGATTGAGTAATCCATGAATATGATGCAGTTATTGTTTCCGCGAATAGGTGAATCGGACATGCCCAATAAATGTTGGTTCTGGCTGTAAAAGCAATTGTAAAAGCTGCCGTGAAAAAAGTTTCAATGTTTTCTTTTCCAAAAGAAGAAGACAGAAAAATACAATGGCTTAGAACAATTAACCGACACGATTATACTATCCCAAAGAATTCATTTATTTGCGAGAAACATTTTGATGAGCAGTTCATAATTAGAAGAGATGAAGTAACTCGAAAAGATGGAACAATTTTACGCGTATACAGGAAAATCCCAAAACTTTCTGGTAATGCTTATCCATCAATTTTCGATGGGCAACCGTCTTACATGACTAGAAAAATTGCCCCGAAAAGAAAAACCCCGGAAAGGCGAGAGGACGAGATTAAGCAAAGAAAATTTTTGGTAAAGAGGAGCAGGAGCAGGATAAAATTAATAATTTTGAGGATATTAGAACTAATATATAATCAAATATATAAACAGAATTTTGGTGTTGCTATGGGACAACCCCTTTCAAGCACAATAGCCGATTTAGTTATGCAAAGAATTGAATCTGAAATTTTAAATAATTTGAGTGATATTGGTTTTTATAAACGGTATGTCGATGATATTATAATTGGTACTAATATAAACAACGTAAAAAAATTGTTTCAAACTTTTAATGACTATCATCCAAGACTACAATTCACAATTGAATATGAACAAAATAAATCTATACATTTTCTTGATTTAACACTTATAAGAACAGATTCTGGTATAATTGAAACTAACTGGTTTAGAAAAGACATTAAAACTGACAGATATTTACATTTTGCTTCTCAAACAACAATTAAATACAAAATTAGTGTTATTAACAGTCTAATAGATCGTGCAATTTTACTTTCTTCCGAAAAATACCATAATGAAAATATAACAAAAATTAAAAATATATTAATAAATAACGGTTACCCCATAGACTTCATAAATTCAAAAATTAAAATTAGAATTAATAAACTAAATTTCAAAAACACAAATAACAAAAATGATTCTTTTGACTTATACCCTAATTGTTTAGGAAAAACTTTTAATAACGATCAATATATAGAAAATTCATATTACATATCACTTCCTTACATACCTAAATTGTCACAACAATTAAGTAAACTTTTGAAAACTTATAATTTTAATGTTTCTTTCAAAAATAATAATACTATTGGTAAACTTTTCTTTAATAATTTAAAAGATAAACCTGAAATTCAATCAGAATCTAATATTGTCTATCAAATCAATTGTAGTGATTGTGATGCCAGTTATATTGGTCAAACCAAACAGTACCTCAAAAAAAGGATTTCACAACATGCAACTTCAATAAAAAAGAAAACATTAACTCCAAATAAACCCAATACTGCCTTATCAGACCACGCTGTTGATAATTACCACAATTTCAATTTTAACTCCCCAAAAATATTACAAAGGGAATCAAACCTTAGTAAACGAATTTTTTATGAAATGATTGCAATAAAACAAAATTCTAACTCAATTAACTATAAAACTGACATTGAAAACCTACACTCAATTTATTTTAATCTTATCTAAATAATTATATTATCTTTCCAGACTGATAATTTCATTAAACTTGTTTTTGTCACTTTTTTCTGTTTACCATAACATATATAATCAACATGATCATTTTAAAAAATAGAAATTTTGTGCGTTTTCAATTCTTTTTATGCTTTTCTCTTAAATTATTTTTATCAAATTAATTTATTAAAGGATTTTTGCTTTGATATTTTTATATTATTTCCTTGATGTCTTTTTCATTATTATTTATCAAATTTTATTTTGGCCCACTTTTGAAAATATTTTCATATTTAACTTTTTGATTCAACGGGATTTCCCATCTAACTTCACATCAAACTTATATACAGCTATTAAAATTTTCAGAATTTTGAATTAGCCAAAAAATGCTCTATTTAAACATTTAGAAGGGGAGTGTTTAATTCCTCCCCTCATAATAATTTTTGTCATGTATTGTTTAGTGTTTTTATTATATTATTAACTTTTCAAACAATCCAAGGTAAGATTTTTTATCAAAACATTGCTTAGTATTCTAACCCGTTTTCTCTCATTTTAGGAAGTTTATAATGTATCTACATTAATTGTATCAACTGTAATCTGAAGAAGTTTGCTAATATGCAAATGAAACGTTATTCTCAACAAATAAAGCTACTCGGTTTTGTTTGATTTTTCGCTTTTTATTGGCTGATAAAAATGTTTTCCTAACCAAACTATTAGAACTAATTTTGAACAACAAAGAATAGTTACCTACAGAATAAATTTCATTTGTTGATAATTTGTTAAGTCATTTTGCAGTTGTAGATGCTTAATTGCATTTCACGCCTTTAGGGCAATTCGTTGCTAGGTTAAAACCATTTTAAATCTTTGCGCACAAGTGCAATCTCATCTTCCGCACATTTGATTCAGGTCATTTTGGTATTTTAAATAGCCACCTAGGCTTTAGGGCAGCGTGCCCGTATGCTAAACCCTTTTAGTTCTTTATTTGGCTCCATCGCCTAATTCCAGAATCACGATGTCGCACATATTTAGCTCCAAAAGCAGTATTTTTCGTCGGTTGGAGCTCCCCTCTGATGGCGTTTTCCGAATTCCGAATCTCCTAGGAAGCACGCCGTCGAGGCGTGATGCCATTGGTGCCGGCATTAACTTGTTTCGTTTTATCGCCCCGCGATTGGCTGCCGAGGTTTAGTCACGTGGGGACGCGATCAAGGTGACCTTTGCCAACGCTTCCCTCTGGTCATTCACCCGAGAGCCGTTGAACGAACAAGAGGTCGGATAGTGTGTGTGAGTTCGTGCGGCGCTTCCGCCCTTGGCGGGGGCGTCAGCCTTTTTCCCGTCAAGTGCTGCTTCAGCAATTATGTGATAGACTGTTTCGCCTTAAGTGGCAGTTGTCCGCAGCCCGTTGCAAAGAACGCTCGTGTGGTGGTTGTGAGTCGGAGTTTTCGAATTGTCTTCGGCGTAGCGTAGGTGTTTTTGAGCCCAGTTCCTGCTTCCGTAAGTAAGGAGTCGTGCCCCCTTCATCTCGACCTACGAGGATCTGTTCCGCAGAACGAAAGTGGCCCATTTTTTCGTCGTCCCGTTGTACGCGTCTTGACGCGTCTCCCGTCGCCATTAAGGCGGTTGTGCACTCATCCCTATAGCCGTTGTAACATCGAAGGTACCTGCCACCTACGACTGCAGCCTGTCGCAACTCAACTGTACCAGGCTCCCTCGCCGCCTACGCATTAAGGTATGTGTCTTTAACCTGATTACCGCTGTGAACGCGAGTGCTAATTTAAATCTTCGCTGTCCGCTGCATAAGGCGACGCGCATATTTGTACTCATTACTACTTATTACTGCTCGTTACTGCTCATTACTGTTCATTACTGTTCACTACCGTTCAACATCTGTCGTTAAGTTTAGAGCGCGCGTGCCAGCTGGTGCCCTTAATTATAGGTTAAGTATAGATATAGGGCGACGCACTCTGCTGCCCCATTGTAACCCGCAGTTCAATACATGATTGGTTAGTTAAGGGAACTATTGTTTTGTTTCGACTTGTGCATGTTCTGTTACAGATAGACGCCCCCTTCATTGTACTGATTATTGTACGACGGAACGAGGAAGCTTTGAGCGTGCAGGTGGGTGAGACAGCTGCGTAGTCGCGGTCGGATTGACACCTAATTACAATCCTTGCATAAGGCAATCCCGAAATTGTTATTTGACCTTGCAACTCTTGAGTAATCCTATTGGCGGAGTATTTTGCATGCTTCGCTCCCGTCTAACCGTCCAGGCCCGGTTAGCCGGGTTAAGACAGGCTTGGTGGCGCCCTCATGATTTCGACATACCCTGTATATATTATGTCACCACACGCTTGCCCAGAACGTATCGTGTAACTCACGCCCGACTCCCTGATCGTCCCAGCCGTGGCCTATTAGCCTATTTCGAACCGATTTCAGGGCAAGCGTGCCAGTTTTTCCGGACTGATTCCGTGGTGCGATGCTCACCTCGGGTGGGTGTCGTAAAGTTCTTTTAATACCGTAACAAATTTTCTGTGTATTTATCAAACAGATTTACTAAATGTAACACCCCGTATAATATACTGTATTACAATATTTAATAACTTAAAATCAGAAATCTGTTTTAAAAACTGTCTCTTTGAGGATAAAAAGGTTAGAGAGATCTTAGGATCCTTCTTACTTTGTGACACTTGTCAAAAATGAAAAGATTAATTCTATATTTTATTTGTTCCTCACTTGTAAACATCAATTTATCAAGTCACTGTATTAATCAAGAAAGTTTATTTTAACAAGTTACTAACTCAGTGACGGGCAAACTAAGGCCCGCGGGCCAAGTACGGCCCTTCGAGCTAGTCAATCCAGCCCGCGACATGGTTTTGAATAACCAACCCTTACAATGTGATTTGCTGATTTTTCTTGCCGAACGAATGGATTAATAACCGGACAAATAATTAGTTCTCGAATATTTTGTCATATACCCAGAGCCGACGCGCGTGTGTTGCTCGGCTAAGTTCGGAACGAATCGGGTACTACAATTTTTGTTTCGTCTGATCTCAACGTCAAACGTCAGTGTAGTTCGGACCTTAGGACAGTCAGGTATCGTCGATTCAAGGAGTTCAACCTCTCACGACACTTCATGACAAAACATAAGAACGCCACTTATGAAACTATGACCGAAGAAGAACGGAATCAAAAAGCAGGAGCTCTACGTAAAAAACTGTCAGCTCAGCAAAATATTTTTAAAAAACAATGCTGTTCTCAAAAGATAGCTACACATGTAAGTTACGTTGTTGCATACAATATTGCAAAAAGTAACAAAGCATTTTCTGATGGTAAATTTGTAAAAACTTGTATGCTCCAAGTGTGTGACATCTTGTGTCGTGACAAAAGAAAGGATTTTGAGACAGTAAGTTTGTCTCGAAAAACAATTTCTTCTAGAATTGAAGTAATTGACAAGCAATTAGTTTCGCAACTAGAATCAAAGATAAGCGAATTTAAATTTTGTTCTTTTGAGTTGGATGAAAGTACGGACATAACTGACACAGCTCAGTTACTGATATTTATAAGAGGAATTGATGACAACTTTTGTGTAACTGAAGAATTAGCTTGCATGCGTTCATTGAAGGGAACGACAAAAGGATCAGACTTTTCAAGAATTTCAAGAAACTATCACGTCTTTGAAAGTACCTTTGACCGATATTTGTAACATAACTACTGATGGAGCACCGAATATGACCGGGGCGAAATCTGGTTTTGTAGGCAAATTCAAGGAATCATTTTCTGGGAACGAAGTTGTGTTTCTTCATTGTGTCATACATCAAGAAGCTCTGTGTAAATCTGCTCTAGACATGAACCATGTACTTGATGTTGTTATTAAGCTTGTTAACAACATTCGTTCACGAGCACTCAATCATAGACAATTTCGAGATTTTCTTAACTCATTGCAGTCTGAATATTCTGATGTACTTTACTACACTAAAGTAAGGTGGTTCAGTGCAGGACGGGTTTTTGAACGAGTTTGGGATCTAAAGGACGAAATAATATCTTTCATGGAAGAAAAAGGTATGGATGAATGTGAACATTTGAAAGATATTGTATGGCTTTCGGATTTTGCATTTTTTACAGATCTTCTCAGTCACATCAATAAATTGAACTTTAAACTCCAGGGAAGAAATCAATTAGTCCATGATATTTGGAGTCATATCAGGGGTTTCAAATGCAATTGGATCTATTTTCCAAACAACTAGTCAAGAAAGACTTTACTCATTTTCCTAAACTAAAAACTATTGCAGTTACGGAAGATAAACTTAGGAGCTATGAGAAGAGCGTGAAATGTCTTCATTAAGAATTTGAACGAAGATTCCAAGACTTCAAGGTTATTGAACAGGACCTGGAGATTTTTAGCATGCCATTTAATGTGGATTGTGGATCAGTCAAACCAGAATTGCAGCTAGAACTGATTGATTTGCAGTGTAACACTGAATGGAAGCAATTATTTCTTAACTCTTCTAAAGTTGAGTTCTACAAGGCCCTGCCAAAATCGAGTTTTCCAAACCTGAAATCTCACGCTCAAAAAATAATTGCGATGTTTGCATCTTCCTACATCTGTGAACAGGTGTTTCTACCATGAAGCTTCGTAAAAACAGCGTTAAAAACCGATTGACTGACGACCATTTAGCTCCACTAATGCGAATCAGCTCATCCCAGTTTCTACCAAATTATGAACAACTTTTAGAAGCTCAGTCACAGTTTCTTCTGTCACATACGCCTTCATACTCATCTAAAGAATAATCAATTTATGTAACTTTTTTGTAAAAGTCAAAAATAAAGTTTAACACTCAAAAAAATCTGTTTTGGTTTTTTTCCGGCCCGCCTGGATATTTTTTTATTTTATCTGGCCCTCCTCTTGGAAAGTTTGCCCATCACTGTACTAACTTGTAAAATCTTTACAAGTTAACTGTCAGTTTTACAAGCGTGCTCATAGATAAATGGTAGCGTGCAAATCCAGAGCTGTCTTCCTTAGTATGTGTCATATTGATGAATTTAGTTGCTTGTAATGGTAAATTTCTAGTTATTTACAAGTGAGGAACAAATAAAATATTCAACAACACACGCAAGGTAACAGGTTTTATTGGCTCAAGAAGGCTCGCCCGTCATATCATTCTATTCGCCAGTAAAAACCCTCTTACCAAGCTAGTAATGTTAAATACTATAAGAAATTTACCTTCTGTTTCAGAACGAAATTCAGTAGAAAGTTGCGTTGAACAAGCAATCGGCTATCGAATATTTAAAATTTGCAGAAAAGTCTAATTTAAATATGGATACAAGTTTAATAAACAAAATGAAATTCTGAAAAGAACAACTTTCTTTACTATTTCAAAGAAAAGGATTTATTCAATAGATACTCTAATTTGATCATTCATGCTGCATGTATCTTTTCCAGGTGGGTATCTAAAGATCCGAAATTCCAATGTTTCAACAATACCTAATCCTAAATATCTGCAACAGGTGATGGGTAAATTGGGTTTGGAAAACACTGGATTCAATACTCGCCATCTTAATTATATTCAAAGTAAAGCAAAATTTCTGCAACAAGAAGAACTTTTAGTGAACCTTCTTCTCGATGAAGTCTATGTTGACCCAGAAGTTACGTAGAGAGGTGTAAAGCTCGAAGGTTTTTGTCACGCAACTGCTAAAGATATTGCTACTACTGTACAAGCCTTTATTATTTCTTCAATATTATAAAAAAAAGACACTGTCGGACTTTTCCCTATTCAAAATTTAAAATCTGAGCAACTATTAAATTTAGTAAAAGAAATAATCAAAGTATTAAGTAATGCGGAGTACAATATTGTCAGTATGATTTCAGACAATAATCAAGTAAATCGTAGAATGTTTGAAATGATCTGTGAAAGTACTAAAACTGTGAATACATTCATCCAAAATCCACATAATCCTAATAAAAAAATATTTATTTTATTCGAATGCGTTTATATATTTAAATGCATTGCAAATAACTGGAGAAATCAGTCAGACTCGGGACGACCTTTTGTAATTCCAAAAGTAGATAATAAAGATCTACTTCCTAGTTGTCGAAACACTACAAATTGATATGCTTGTTTAGAAGATCTTAAAAACTATATTCTTTGGAAGAAACTAATATAGTAAAACTAGCTATTGCACTGTCCAAGAAAGTTTTGTATCCGTCGTCGATTGAACGGCAAAATGTCAATCTGACCGTAAAATTGTTTGATGAAAAAAATTTTGCTGTACTGAAAAAACGAAAAATTGGGCAACAAAACTCCACAACTGAATCATGGAAATTATGTTACGCTGGTGGAAAATTGTCAACTGCCGTTCCGTTGATATAGGTGTACATAAACATGATCCTTACATGAACCCAGTGCATAGTAATGAAGATGATATGAAACTCACCTTTTTAAAACTATTTAACGAGTGGCTTTATAAGTGGGATGCTTTGGTTGTTCAGGGGGAACCAGTAAAAAGCAGACGGGACAAAAGAAATGGTAAATTGTCGGAAAAACACATTTTGCTTTAACACATACAACAAAGGCTTTCATTGAACTGTGCGGATATTTATGCAACAATTTAAATTGAAAATTTCAAACCGACAACCTTGAAGCACGGTTTGGTCAATATAGACAGATGAGTGGAGCTAATTACCATATATCTGTTCAGTAAATATTAGGATCTGTAAGAAAGCTAACAATTATGAGTCTGATAAACATGAAGTCAATATATAACATCTGGAAATTTCCAGTTGAAACAATTTCTAACTTCATGTGAAGAGACTGATGAAAACTCGAGTGACTCAGTTTCTAACTTCTTCACCGAAGAGTTAATTAGAGAAATTGGAGATCAGATAGAAGAAGAGGAGCTTTCCGCAAATGATAATATTGTACTTATTATTATAACGGGATATATTGTCGATAAGGTTGGAATTAAAATAACTTGTGAAACTTGTAAGAGTAAATTATATTATGATAAACAAATGGAAGTCGTCTACGATGATAATAATTCAGATTCATATAATTAATAGATCACGGTGGTTTAAAATATCTAAAGAATATTTTGTTAAAATAATAATAAACGCATTTGTTATATTCAAAATTACAATTAACGAAAAATATGAATCTAAATTTTTAGCAGAGAACTCTCAAAGGTCCACATTAATTTATATAGCATCAACTATATTAAAAAATAAATCAGTAATTCTAAGTGAAGAAAGTTGTTCTTGTGGAAATTCTCTAGGTGGTTATTCAAAGCAATGTCTTCATGAATGTGCAATTATTTTACTAAATAATTACAGAAAAAATTAAAATAGTGAAATTCTAGTTAAAAAAGCAACCAGAAATATTAAAAATCTATCATCAAATAATCAGTCTTGTTTCTGCTTTAAAGTCACAATGTGTAGCAATATCTACATTATTTCTAAATACTTTTATAGGTGGCTAGTAGTTATTATGCGAGTTATTACGTACTTTACAGTTTTTGAAATATATTTTGTTTAAATAAATTTTTGTAAATATAAGTGTAACGTCAGTGTAATATTTTAAATGCATTTCCCGCTTATACGCCTGGATGCGTCGTGGGCCTGAGTCCGAGCGCCTCGGCCTGAGATTGTGACGTCAGCGCTGGAAGCTGCTGGCCTGTATATTCCGAGCATCTCGGATGACGCTGTGGAACAACAATTTTGCATACAAACCCCTTTGTTTTTCGTTCCGCAAAGCCAGACAGCTGTCAGCCGACGTGATGTTAGCGACCATCGACAAGGTGCTACAAAGCAACGCCCGTTTCTTTGCCCACGACCAGCTGTTCCCGCATGTGGATCGGATAAGTTTGCCTACAGAATTCGGCTACAACAGCCTGAGGGGGGTGAGTTTCGAGGAGTTTTACCGTCGTAAAAATAGCATTATAGTTATAAACAATAGCGACAATTACTGCCTGTCAAAAGTCCTTGTGGTCGATATTGCGTAGCGCAGGAACGACGAAAGCTTTAAATTCCTAAGAAAAGGTTACCCCCAATTAACGAACTCTCTACGCGTTTGTCACGGTGCAGGGGTTAATTCAGCAAACGGCGGTACGTTGAAACACGTTGCACAGTTTGAAGAATACATTGACCGACTCACAATAGTCGTATATAATCATAGGCAAGGTGAAACTGTGTATTATGAGGGCCCAAGATCAGATGATAGGGTTGTTTTAAACTTATTTGAAAATAATCATTATAACGTCATCACCAGCCTGACAGATGCCTTCGCCACAGTCTATTATTGCAAACTGTATCACACGCGTGCCAGCGACAAAAACCACAACATGTTACCGGGTGAAGCCGTTGAAATTCAGATTTTTGGGTGGAACCTACAAGTACGACGGCTTCTCCAGGCCACCAATAGGAGCCTCGGCCGCCTGGAATCAAATGTATAAATTCGCGTCACTTTCGCAACAAACTTCAGCCATTCGGTTTTCGACCAGCGATCCAGAGAGAGCAGACGTCTTCAGCCCAGGCAGGCACATTTCCAGACAGCAGTTCCAATCCGAATCCAGAGCACGTGATCAGTCCAGGCCCACCAGGGCGGTTGGTTGCACGTGCTCCGCAGAGGCGCGGAATGCTTCAGGGAATAGCTCCCATTAATAAAAAGAATATAGTCGAACTTGCGTTCGCATAAAAAATAATCTAACAGAAGTTAACAGCAGCGATGGCAACATTCGACACCAGTTCCCTCGACGACTTCTGCTCACAGTCCGTATTCCGGCACGAGATGCACATTGGCGTGCCGCAGAAGGACGTCGAAAGGATCAACCTAGAGATGGACGAACTTCGTTACCAGAAGTTCGCAGCCGCCCGCGCTGCAGCCGCCGCCTCCACAACCGCCGACGCCTCACCAGCCCCCCCAGGTAAATACAAGTCCTTCCAGCGCTCACCAGGAGGAGCGCATGGACACCGAGTTCACCGAGGTCTCTCGGAAGCGCAAGGCAAAGAAGACATTGCAGCCCCCCCCCCCCCGGCCAGCTCAGAAGGATCGATCCGAAGAGACGAAGAACCCCTTTGAGGTTCTGTCCACCATCGACGAAGACGAGGAGAAGGTGCCCCAGACCGGGAACCTCCAGCGAGTTCCCCCAGTTGTGTTGCACACGAAGAGAATTGGGGTAAGTTATCCGCCGCTTTCGCAGCTAAAAAGATTGTGTTCCTTAAGGCAAGAAGCACACAAGAGGGCATCAGCATCCATCCTGCCACGGCTGATGACTACAGGCAAATGACGAGGCACTTAACCAGCGAGAAGGTGCCTTTCCATACGTATCAGTTAGCGGAGTACAAGCCCATCACCGAGCTCGAGGTACTGAAGGACCTCCAGGCCAAGAATCTCCCTCAAGTCGATGCACCGCATGCACCTGGGCAGGGATAAGAAGCCCATCCCGCTTGTGCTTGTGCAGTTAACAAAATCCGCGGCCGCGAAAAAAGTTTTCGATTTAAATGAAGTGCTCCATCTGCGCGTAAAAGTCGAGTCGGCAAGACGTAAAACCGCGATCGGTCAGTGCCATCGCTGCCAAAATTGCGGGCACTCGCAGCGATGCTGCAGTGCGGACCCCAAGTGCGTGAAGTGCGGTGACAACCACCATTCGAGTGAGTGCAAAAAAGCCAAGGATAAGTCAGCGTCAGCCACCTGCGTCAACTGCAGCGTAGCCCATCCAGCCAGCTTCAAGGGATGCAGCGCCTACCCTAAACCTGCAGGACCTAGGGCACCCGTCCAGAGCTACGCCAGAGCGGTAAGTGCTAGTCTTAATAATATAAGTCGTAGTAGTAACTCTAGGGCGTCAAGTGCGCAAAAAAGTGCAACGTATAGCGAAATAGTTAGTGCCAGTGTAACACGCGCTCCCACCGCCGCTACGCCAGCGACGGCCGGCCCCGCGCGCTCCGAACTCGCCAAGACCTCCGCCGAGCCCAGTTGCAAGCCCATCGACCTGGCCGGCCTTATTGCGATGCTCTCCAACTTGGACTTTACCTCACCAGCCCCCCCCCCCCCCAGGTAAATACAAATCCTTCCAGCGCTCACCAGGAGGAGCGCATGGACACCGAGCTCACCGAGGTCTCTCGGAAGCGCAAGGCAAAGAAGACGTCGCAGCCCCCCCCCGCCGCCAGCTCAGAAGGCTCGATCCGAAGAGACGAAGAACCCCTTCGAGGTTCTGTCCACCATCGACAAAGACGAGGAGGAGGTGCCCCAGGCCGGGAACCTCCAGCGAGCTCCCCCAGTTGTGTTGCACACGAAGGAGAATTGGGGTAAGTTATCCGCCGCTTTGGCAGCTAAAAAGATTGTGTTCCTTAAGGCAAGGAGCACACAGGAAGGCATCAGCATCCATCCTGCCACGGCTGATGACTACAGGCAAATGACGAGGCACTTAACCAGCGAGAAGGTGCCTTTCCATACGTATCAGTTAGCGGAGTACAAGCCGCTAAAAATCGTGATCCGGGGCATTCCGGAGCCCATCACCGAGCTCGAGGTCCTGAAGGACCTCCAGGCCAAGAATCTCCCTCAAGTCGATGCTCGCATGTACCTGAGCAGGGATAAGAAGCCCATCCCGCTTGTGCTTGTGTAGTTAACAAATTCCGCGGCCGCGAAAAAAGTTTTCGATTTAAATGAAGTGCTCCATCTGCGCGTAAAAGTCGAGTCGGCAAGACGTAAAACCGCGATCGGTCAGTGCCATCGTGCCAAAATTGCGGGCAGTCTTAATAATATAAGTAGTAGTAGTAACTCTAGGGCGTCAAGTGCGCAAAAAAGTGCAACGTATAGCGAAATAGTTAGTGCCAGTGTAACACGCGCTCCTACCTTCGCGACGCCAGCGACGGCCGGCCCCGCGCGCTCCGAACTCGCCAAGACCTCCGCCGAGCCCAGTTGCAAGCCCATCGACCTGGCCGGCCTTATTGCGATGCTCTCCAACTTGGACTTTACCTCACCAGCCCCCCCCCCCCAGGTAAATACAAATCCTTCAGCGCTCACCAGGAGGAGCGCATGGACACCGAGCTCACCGAGGTCTCTCGGAAGCGCAAGGCAAAGAAGACGTCGCAGCCCCCCCCCCGCCGCCAGCTCAGAAGGCTCGATCCGAAGAGACGAAGAACCCCTTCGAGGTCTGTCCACCATCGACAAAGACGAGGAGGAGGTGCCCCAGGCCGGGAACCTCCAGCGAGCTCCCCCAGTTGTGTTGCACACGAAGGAGAATTGGGGTAAGTTATCCGCCGCTTTGGCAGCTAAAAAGATTGTGTTCCTTAAGGCAAGGAGCACACAGGAAGGCATCAGCATCCATCCTGCCACGGCTGATGACTACAGGCAAATGACGAGGCACTTAACCAGCGAGAAGGTGCCTTTCCATACGTATCAGTTAGCGGAGTACAAGCCGCTAAAAATCGTGATCCGGGGCATTCCGGAGCCCATCACCGAGCTCGAGGTCCTGAAGGACCTCCAGGCCAAGAATCTCCCTCAAGTCGATGCTCCGCATGTACCTGAGCAGGGATAAGAAGCCCATCCCGCTTGTGCTTGTGTAGTTAACAAATTCCGCGGCCGCGAAAAAAGTTTTCGATTTAAATGAAGTGCTCCATCTGCGCGTAAAAGTCGAGTCGGCAAGACGTAAAACCGCGATCGGTCAGTGCCATCGTGCCAAAATTGCGGGCACTCGCAGCGATGCTGCAGTGCGGACCCCAAGTGCGTGAAGCGCGGTGACAACCACCATTCGAGTGAGTGCAAAAAATCCAGGGATAAACCAGCCACCTGCGTCAACTGCAACGGAGCCCATCCAGCCAGCTACAAGGGATGCAGCGCCTACCCTAAACCTGCAGGACCTAGGGCACCCGTCCAGAGCTACGCCAGAGCGGTAAGTGCTAGTCTTAATAATATAAATAGTAGTAGTAACTCTAGGGCGTCAAGTGCGCAGAAAAGTGCAACGTATAGCGAAATAGTTAGTGCCAGTGTAACACGCGCTCCTACCTTCGCGACGCCAGCGACGGCCGGCCCCGCGCGCTCCGAACTCGCCAAGACCTCCGCCGAGCCCAGTTGCAAGCCCATCGACCTGGCCGGCCTTATTGCGGTGCTCTCCAACTTGGACTTTACCTCACCAGCCCCCCCCCCCCCAGGTAAATACAAATCCTTCCAGCGCTCACCAGGAGGAGCGCATGGACACCGAGCTCACCGAGGTCTCTCGAAGCGCAAGGCAAAGAAGACGTCGCAGCCCCCCCCCCGCCAGCTCAGAAGGCTCGATCCGAAGAGACGAAGAACCCCTTCGAGGTTCTGTCCACCATCGACGAAGACGAGGAGGTGCCCCAGGCCGGAAACCTCCAGCGAGTTCCCCCAGTTGTGTTGCACACGAAGGAGAATTGGGGTAAGTTATCCGCCGCTTTCGCAGCTAAAAAGATTGTGTTCCTTAAGGCAAGGAGCACACAAAAGGGCATCAGCATCCATCCTGCCACGGCTGATGACTACAGGCAAATGACGAGGCACTTAACCAGCGAGAAGGTGCCTTTCCATACGTATCAGTTAGCGGAGTACAAGCCGCTAAAAATCGTGATCCGGGGCATTCCGGAACCCATCACCGAGCTCGAGGTCCTGAAGGACCTCCAGGCCAAGAATCTCCCTCAAGTCGATGCACCGCATGCACCTGGGCAGGGATAAGAAGCCCATACCGCTTGTGCTTGTGCAGTTAACAAATTCCGCGGCCGTGACAAAAGTTTTCGATTTAAATGAAGTGCTCCATCTGCGCGTAAAAGTCGAGTCGGCAAGACGTAAACCCGCGATCGGTCAGTGCCATCGGTGCCAAAATTGCGGGCAGTCTTAATAATATAAGTAGTAGTAGTAACTCTAGGGCGGCAAGTGCGCAAAAAAGTGCAACGTATAGCGAAATAGTTAGTGCCAGTGTAACACGCGCTCCTACCTTCGCGACGCCAGCGACGGCCGGCCCCGCGCGCTCCGAACTCCCCAAGACCTCCGCCGAGCACAGCTGCAAGCCCATCGACCTGGCCGGCCTTATTGCGATGCTGTCCAACTTGGACTTTACCTCACCAGCCCCCCCCCCCCAGTAAATACAAATCCTTCCAGCGTTCACCAGGAGGAGCGCATGGACACCGAGCTCACCGAGGTCTCTCGGAAGCGCAAGGCAAAGAAGACGTCGCAGCCCCCCCCCCGCAGCTCAGAAGGCTCGATCCGAAGAGACGAAGAACCCCTTCGAGGTTCTGTCCACCATCGACGAAGACGAGGAGGAGGTGCCCCAGGCCAGGAACCTCCAGCGAGTTTTCCCAGTTGTGTTGCACACGAAGGAGAATTGGGGTAAATTATCCGCCGCTTTCGCAGCTAAAAAGATTGTGTTCCTTAAGGCAAGGAGCACACAAGAGGGCATCAGCATCCATCCTGCCACGGCTGATGACTACAGGCAAATGACGAGGCACTTAACCAGCGAGAAGGTGCCTTTCCATACGTATCAGTTAGCGGAGTACAAGCCGCTAAAAATCGTGATCCGGGGCATTCCGGAACCCATCACCGAGCTCGAGGTCCTGAAGGACCTCCAGGCCAAGAATCTCCCTCAAGTCGATGCACCGCATGCACCTGGGCAGGGATAAGAAGCCCATCCCGCTTGTGCTTGTGCAGTTAACAAATCCGCGGCCGTGACAAAAGTTTTCGATTTAAATGAAGTGCTCCATCTGCGCGTAAAGTCGAGTCGGCAAGACGTAAACCCGCGATCGGTCAGTGCCATCGGTGCCAAAATTGCGGGCAGTCTTAATAATATAAGTAGTAGTAGTAACTCTAGGGCGGCAAGTGCGCAAAAAAGTGCAACGTATAGCGAAATAGTTAGTGCCAGTGTAACACGCGCTCCTACCTTCGCGACGCCAGCGACGGCCGGCCCCGCGCGCTCCGAACTCCCCAAGACCTCCGCCGAGCACAGCTGCAAGCCCATCGACCTGGCCGGCCTTATTGCGATGCTGTCCAACTTGGACTTTACCTCACCAGCCCCCCCCCCCCAGGTAAATACAAATCCTTCCAGCGTTCACCAGGAGGAGCGCATGGACACCGAGCTCACCGAGGTCTCTCGGAAGCGCAAGGCAAAGAAGACGTCGCAGCCCCCCCCCCCAGCTCAGAAGGCTCGATCCGAAGAGACGAAGAACCCCTTCGAGGTTCTGTCCACCATCGACGAAGACGAGGAGGAGGTGCCCCAGGCCGGAAACCTCCAGCGAGTTCCCCCAGTTGTGTTGCACACGAAGGAGAATTGGGGTAAGTTATCCGCCGCTTTCGCAGCTAAAAAGATTGTGTTCCTTAAGGCAAGGAGCACACAAGAGGGCATCAGCATCCATCCTGCACGGCTGATGACTACAGGCAAATGACGAGGCACTTAACCAGCGAGAAGGTGCCTTTCCATACGTATCAGTTAGCGGAGTACAAGCCTCTAAAAATCGTGATCCGGGGCATTCCGGAACCCATCACCGAGCTCGAGGTCCTGAAGGACCTCCAGGCCACGAATCTCCCTCAAGTCGATGCACCGCATGCACCTGGGCAGGGATAAGAAGCCCATCCCGCTTGTGCTTGTGCAGTTAACAAATTCCGCGGCCGTGAAAAAAGTTTTCGATTTAAATTAAGTGCTCCATCTGCGCGTAAAAGTCGAGTCGGCAAGACGTAAAACCGCGATCGGTCAGTGCCATCGGTGGCAAAATTGCGGGCACTCGCAGCGATGCTGCAGTGCGGACCCCAAGTGCGAGAAGTGCGGTGACAACCACCATTCGAGTGAGTGCAAAAAATCCAGGATAAGCCAGCCACCTGCGTCAACTGCAGCGGAACCCATCCAGCCAGCTACAAAGGATGCAGCGTCTACCCTAAACCTGCAGGACCTAGGGCACCCGTCCAGAGCTACGCCAGAGCGGTAAGTGCTAGTCTTAATAATATAAGTAGTAGTAATAACTCTAGGGCGTCAAGTGCGCAAAAAAGTGCAACGTATAGAGAAATAGTTAGTGCCAGTGTAACACGCGCTCCTACCGTCGCGACGCCAGCGACGGCCGGCCCCGCGCGCTCCGAACTCCCCAAGACCTCGCCGAGCCCAGCTGCAAGCCCATCGACCTGGACGGCCTTATTGCGATGCTCTCCAACTTCGACTTTACCTCACCAGCCCCCCCCCCCCAGGTAAATACAAGTCCTTCCAGCGCTCACCAGGAGGAGCGCATGGACACCGGGTTCACCGAGGTCTCTCGGAAGCGCAAGGCAAAGAAGACATCGCAGCCCCCCCCCCGCCAGCTCAGAAGGCTCGATCCGAAGAGACGAAGAACCCCTTCGAGGTTCTGTCCACCATCGACAATGACGAGGAGGAGGTGCCCCAGGCCGGGAACCTCCAGCGAGCTCCCCCAGTTGTGTTGCACACGAAGGAGAATTGGGGTAAGTTATCCGCCGCTTTGGCAGCTAAAAAGATTGTGTTCCTTAGGGCAAGGAGCACACAGGAGGGCATCAGCATCCATCCTGCCACGGCTGATGACTACAGGCAAATGACGAGGCACTTAACCAGCGAGAAGGTGCCTTTCCATACGTATCAGTTAGCGGAGTACAAGCCGCTAAAAATCGTGATCCGGGGCATTCCGGAGCCCATCACCGAGCTCGAGGTCCTGAAGGACCTCCAGGCCAAGAATCTCCCTTAAGTCGATGCTCCGCATGTACCTGGGCAGGGATAAGAAGCCCATCCCGCTTGTGCTTGTGTAGTTAACAAATTCCGCGGCCGCGAAAAAAATTTCGATTTAAATGAAGTGCTCCATCTGCGCGTAAAAGTCGAGTCGGCAAGACGTAAAACCGCGATCGGTCAGTGCCATCGCTGCCAAAATTGCGGGCATTCGCAGCGATGCTGCAGTGCGGACCCCAAGTGCGTGAAGTGCGGTGACAACCACCATTCGAGTGAGTGCAAAAAATCCAGGGATAAACCAGCCACCTGCGTCAACTGCAGCGGAGCCCATCCAGCCAGCTGCAAGGGATGCAGCGCCTACCCTAAACCTGCAGGACCTAGGGCACCCGTCCAGAGCTACGCCAGAGCGGTAAGTGCTAGTCTTAATAATATAAATAGTAGTAGTAACTCTAGGGCGTCAAGTGCGCAAAAAAGTGCAACGTATAGCGAAATAGTTAGTGCCAGTGTAACACGCGCTCCCACCGTCGCTACGCCAGCGACGGCCGGCACCGCGCGCTCCGAACTCGCCAAGACCTCCGCCGAGTCCAGCTGCAAGCCCATCGACCTCGCCGGCCTTATTGCGATGCTCTCCAACTTGGACTTTACTTCACCAGCCCCCCCAGGTAAATGCAAGTCCTTCCAGCGCTCACCAGGAGGAGCGCATGGACACCGAGTTCACCGAGGTCTCTCGGAAGCGCAAGGCAAAGAAGACGTCGCAGCCCCCCCCCCCCGCCAGCTCAGAAGGCTCGATCCGAAGAGACGAAGAACCCCTTCGAGGTTCTGTCCACCATCGACGAAGACGAGGAGGAGGTGCCCCAGGCCAGGAACCTCCAGCGAGTTTTCCCAGTTGTGTTGCACACGAAGGAGAATTGGGGTAAATTATCCGCCGCTTTCGCAGCTAAAAAGATTGTGTTCCTTAAGGCAAGGAGCACACAAGAGGGCATCAGCATCCATCCTGCCACGGCTGATGACTACAGGCAAATGACGAGGCACTTAACCAGCGAGAAGGTGCCTTTCCATACGTATCAGTTAGCGGAGTACAAGCCGCTAAAAATCGTGATCCGGGGCATTCCGGAACCCATCACCGAGCTCGAGGTCCTGAAGGACCTCCAGGCCAAGAATCTCCCTCAAGTCGATGCACCGCATGCACCTGGGCAGGATAAGAAGCCCATCCCGCTTGTGCTTGTGCAGTTAACAAATTCCGCGGCCGTGACAAAAGTTTTCGATTTAAATGAAGTGCTCCATCTGCGCGTAAAAGTCGAGTCGGCAAGACGTAAACCCGCGATCGGTCAGTGCCATCGGTGCCAAAATTGCGGGCAGTCTTAATAATATAAGTAGTAGTAGTAACTCTAGGGCGGCAAGTGCGCAAAAAAGTGCAACGTATAGCGAAATAGTTAGTGCCAGTGTAACACGCGCTCCTACCTTCGCGACGCCAGCGACGGCCGGCCCCCGCGCGCTCCGAACTCCCCAAGACCTCCGCCGAGCACAGCTGCAAGCCCATCGACCTGGCCGGCCTTATTGCGATGCTGTCCAACTTGGACTTTACCTCACCAGCCCCCCCCCCCCCCCCCCAGGTAAATACAAATCCTTCCAGCGTTCACCAGGAGGAGCGCATGGACACCGAGCTCACCGAGGTCTCTCGGAAGCGCAAGGCAAAGAAGACGTCGCAGCCCCCCCCCCCCAGCTCAGAAGGCTCGATCCGAAGAGACGAAGAACCCCTTCGAGGTTCTGTCCCACCATCGACGAAGACGAGGAGGAGGTGCCCCAGGCCGGAAACCTCCAGCGAGTTCCCCAGTTGTGTTGCACACGAAGGAGAATTGGGGTAAGTTATCCGCCGCTTTCGCAGCTAAAAAGATTGTGTTCCTTAAGGCAAGGAGCACACAAGAGGGCATCAGCATCCATCCTGCCACGGCTGATGACTACAGGCAAATGACGAGGCACTTAACCAGCGAGAAGGTGCCTTTCCATACGTATCAGTTAGCGGAGTACAAGCCGCTAAAAATCGTGATCGGGGCATTCCGGAGCCCATCACCGAGCTCGAGGTCCTGAAGGACCTCCAGGCCAAGAATCTCCCTCAAGTCGATGCACCGCATGCACCTGGGCAGGGATAAGAAGCCCATCCCGCTTGTGATTGTGCAGTTAACAAATTCCGCGGCCGCGAAAAAAGTTTTCGATTTAAATGAAGTGCTCCATCTGCGCGTAAAAGTCGAGTCGACAAGACGTAAAACCGCGATCGGTCAGTGCCATCGGTGGCAAAATTGCGGGCACTCGCAGCGATGCTGCAGTGCGGATCCCAAGTGCGTGAAGTGCGGTGACAACCACCATTCGAGTGAGTGCAAAAAATCCAGGGATAAGCCAGCCACCTGCGTCAACTGCAGCGGAGCCCATCCAGCGAGCTACAAGGGATGCAGCGCCTACCCTAAACCTGCAGGACCTAGGGCACCCGTCCAGAGCTACGCCAGAGCGGTAAGTTCTAGTCTTAATAATATAAGTAGTAGTAGTAACTCTAGGGCGTCAAGTGCGCAAAAAAGTGCAACGTATAGCGAAATAGTTAGTGCCAGTGTAACACGCGCTCCTACCTTCGCGACGCCAGCGACGGCCGGCCCCGCGCGCTCCGAACTCGCCAAGACCTCCGCCGAGCCCAGCTGCAAGCCCATCGACCTGGCCGGCCTTATTGCGATGCTCTCCAACTTGGAGTTTACCTCACCAGCCCCCCCAGGTAAATAGAAATCCTTCCAGCGCTCACCAGGAGGAGCGCATGGACACCGAGCTCACCGAGGTCTCTCGGAAGCGCAAGGCAAAGATGACGTCGCAGCCCCCCCCCCCCCAGCTCAGAAGGCTCGATCCGAAGAGACGAAGAACCCCTTCGAGGTTCTGTCCACCATCGACGAAGACGAGGAGGAGGTGCCCCAGGCCGGAAACCTCCAGCGAGTTCCCCCAGTTGTGTTGCACACGAAGGAGAATTGGGGTAAGTTATCCGCCGCTTTCGCAGCTAAAAAGATTGTGTTCCTTAAGGCAAGGAGCACACAAGAGGGCATCAGCATCCATCCTGCCACGGCTGATGACTACAGGCAAATGACGAGGCACTTAACCAGCGAGAAGGTGCCTTTCCATACGTATCAGTTAGCGGAGTACAAGCCGCTAAAAATCGTGATCCGGGGCATTCCGGAACCCATCACCGAGCTCGAGGTCCTGAAGGACCTCCAGGCCAAGAATCTCCCTCAAGTCGATGCACCGCATGCACCTGGGCAGGGATAAGAAGCCCATCCCGCTTGTGCTAATTTTAAATTTCCTATACAGATAGCAGTGATTTACTGACAATATTACCTCACCAATGCTATCAAATAACAATAATAAATGTGTCGACGTTGCGTCGA
>CALNHX010012036.1:0-27878 GCA_940337035.1 Agriotes lineatus
AGAGTTTATTATCAATCATTAACGAGGACATGCAAGGAAACGGCAGAGTGATTCACTGCAATAAACGAATCCGCAGAGCTTAACCATGCGGACACCATTCCGCCAGGAATAAATAGCCAATTTATTTATACGTAGATAACTTTATACTGTTGAACCAAAATATTATGTAAGAACTGCTATAACGTAAGCTATGATAAATAATAAAACATGAAGATATGGGTACATCTGATGACCACGCACAAGCTTGCTTTTAGTGGAACATCAGACCGTACGTCATATTAATTCACAAGTTTTGCTAAGTTCTTGTAGAGCTAAGTTTGTTTTTTTTGCAGTTGTTTACCACCGTGCAACGCAGCACCAAGTTGTACCTTAGCAAGTGATGGCGAAATTTACGCGACTTGTTACGTGTCAAAAGCATTTGATATTAATACTAGTGTTGAATGAGGAACCTAGTGAGAGTGACGCGATAAAATTAATATCAGATTGGCTTTGTTCGTTGCTAGGGAAGATAAAAACAAGGTTGGTTTGTTTGAGAGAAAATTTGTATATCAGCTTTTAAAAAAGGCAAGAGTTTTCGTGGGGTGTAAATGACAATCTCGCCATTTAATATGGTTTGGTGATAGTAAAGAATTGGGTTACTGGCCAGCCGTTCCTGTATGGGAGATAATTAAGCGGATGTCATTTTTCCAATGAATATTTATATTCAAGCTGTGAAGCGATCTGGGAAACACGAATACAACAATTGCGAAGTTTATTGCCTGTGAACAGGGTATGTAGTTTAATGTGGATTTTGCCTTTTGTTACCTGGAAATTCGATTTATAGCAACAATTATTAGGCGGAAAATCTTGGAAAGCTAATCTACCGCAATATTGGGGGTCGAGGTATAGCGAATGACAGCCGAGGTTGGAACCTGTCAAGCTGACATGTGATAGGAGTAACGGGACGTATTAAATGTCTGCGAGTATATCGGCACAAAGATAAGTGTTTTAGCTAGAATCTGATGATATTTTTGCATATAAAAACTGTGTAACCATTAAACTTACGAGCGGTTTAAGTTAAGCTATTTAGGGTACCCTGTGTGAGGTAGTAATATTAAAGAAACTAATTGTCTGATCGATGGTAGTAATGTTCGAGTAGTAATAAAACTAGCTACAAGTATTGCTTTCTTTCATTTTGATAGGGAGTTCAATAATCGTATTGTTATTAGTTGATAGAAAGTTACTTGTTGGCGCCAATTATAACATCATAAATTAGAATCCGCGACGTCTTCACTGATGCTAGAGACGGGCCTCAAATATACTTTTATAGTGATCGATTGTTAACTAAGAGATATAGCGATGACCTAAAGGTAGGTAAAGGAATTTATAGATAAATATAGCTAACAAGTTTGGCACCCAACGGGGGCTTTAACAAGATTGGAACATATACCTTTAGGTCGTACTATAATAGAAAGGAGCAATACTGACAATAGTTATACATAACTTTCTGTACTCGTTTATGTAAGTGGAAAAATATCGTCAGAACGTGACAAACCAAAGAATTACTTTGAGAATAATACATAAAACGGTATACTTGTGGTAAAAAGGGTTTTACTTTGAGGAATCAGAATGGATGTTGATAGGTTATTGGTAGACGAGATAGATTATGAATTACGAATACGGGGAGTTGTTTGTAAGGGAAATATGCCGGAAAAGCGTAAATTGCATAGAGCGCGTATTAGGTTAGAGAAGGCGGGAAATGCTTCGTTCCCGGAAGTAGAATTGAATAACGTAGAAGAATTGGATATATGCAGTAGGAAGCTTGACATTCTTGTGGAAGAGATACTAGCTTCGGAGTCATTTGTTAGGGGTGGTAATGATTATAAACGTATTCAGACCCGCTTGGTACATATTTCAAATCGACTAGAACGGTTAGTTTTTGAGGGGTCTTCAGCAGATGATAAAGATGAGCTATATAATAGGTATTTAGGGGCTATGGACGATCTCGAGTCCAGATTAACATCTGAAAATGAACCTGTAGTTCCTTCTAGTTCACAAACAGTTAACTTGATGGACCTTGACGATGAGCCATTACAAGCCAATCAATCACCAAACCATTTTAATTATTCAAATGTAATTGATAATCAACAGTTTCAAACGTTACCGACACCTATTGGTTTTAACAGCACTAAAGTCATTGATGCTACTCCACGTTATAACAATTACCTTCCGATGAATAAATGGAACCTTCGTTTTGATGGTCAATCGGGACTTTCTAGTTTTCTAGAACGTGTTGAAGAATTGCGAATGGCGCGTGGGGTTACTAAGGAACAACTTTTTACTTCGGCTGTTGAATTTTTCACCGATTATGCTTTGATTTGGTATCGATCGGTTAAAAATACTTTGTATAATTGGGACCAGTTAGTTAATGCGTTACGTTCAGCTTTTCTTCCATGTGATTATGAAGCTTGTTTATGGGATGAAATACGCAATCGTACTCAGGGGGCCGATGAACCCGTGACGGTATTTGTGTCGATAATGGAAAACTTATTCCATCGGTTACCATCGATGCCTTCTGAAACAAAGCGCCTTAATCTAATACGTAGGAATTTATTACCACATTTCCAAACCCAACTGGCTTTAGAGAACATAGTTTCCTTTTCACAATTACTTCGAGTGTGTAAAGCTGTTGAAGATGCACATGTGCGTGCACAACGGTTCCGTGGACCTCCCACTCAGGGAAATCGAATGTTAGAACCCGATCGAGCCTATCAAAAGTCGAAATGTAATGCTAGGATTCATACAGTGAATGTATCCTCAAATGAGGGTTACGTTCAAACTCGTAGTAATAACCCACCGAACGTAATCAATTCAACCAATCCTTCTGATTTGAGATGTTGGAAATGTGATAAACCGAATCATTTTGCGCGTAACTGTTCAGCAAATAGTAAACAATATTGCTATGGTTGTGGACGACCTGATTTTACTGTCCGTACATGCCCTTCATGTTCGGGAAATGGGGGTCGACGCCGCTAGACGACCGAATAGCGCGGTGTCAATAAATTCTTCGGTCAATGTTGTAAATAATTCGGATTTTAGTTCTAAAGCTGTTTTAGATTATATTTTAAGTCACGCAGGTCCTGATGAGAGACCGTATCTTAAAGTTTCAATTTTTGGTAATGAGATTCTTGGATTGTTAGATTCGGGTGCTTCGCATACTGTTGTTGGTAGAAAGGGATGGGAGCTGTTGAAAGGTCATTGTAGGCTTACACCAAGTAAAGATAGGACATGTAATGTTGCTGACGGTGCAGAATGTCAAATATTAGGTATAGTTACAGTACCACTTATGCTTCGCGATAGAGTTTGTACTTGTCAGTTATTAGTTGTGCCTTCCGTACCCCATACCTTGATTTTGGGATGCGATTTTTTGCGTAGAATGGGTATTGTAACCGATCTTAGAATTAACGAATGGACCTTCTCGAAAGATCACTTGATCCCGGAAGTTAATGCAATACAGGCGGTAGAACATTTATCTGAAGTTCAGCGAGAACAATTAGATTGTTTTGTCAAAGAAGTTTAGTAAAATGGGAAATAAGTTAGGATGCACTCATCTTGTTGAACATGAGATTAAAACCACATCGTCGCCTATTAAGCAGCGATATTATCCTATTTCTCCTGCTCTGCAGAAACAGGTAGATCTTGAGTTAAAGAAAATGTTGGATGAGGGAGTGGTAGAACCTTCGACTTCTGCTTGGTCATCTCCGATAGTAATGATTAAAAAGAAAGATGGTAGTTATCGGTTCTGTGTTGATTATCGCCAACTTAATAAAGTCAGTCAACCTGATGCTTATCCTATTCCATATGTATCAAGTACTTTGGATAAACTTCGTGACGCACATTACCTTACGACTCTTGATATTAAATCCGCATATTGGCAGATACCTGTGGCTGTTTCTTCACGCCCTTTAACAGCGTTTACTGTACCTAATAGGGGGTTATTTCAATTTTGCCGCCTACCGTTTGGTTTGCATACGGCGCCGGCAACGTGGCAACGCCTAATTGATAGGGTTATTGGTGCTGATTTGGAACCATATGTCTTTACGTATCTGGACGATATTGTAATTTGTACGCCAACTTTCGAAAAACATCTTTCTACTCTTCGTGAGGTTGTTTCTCGGTTATTAGCTGCTGGTCTTACTTTAAGCCAAAATAAATGTCATTTTTGTAAGCCAGAACTTAAGTATCTCGGTTATGTAGTGAATTCACGCGGTTTATTAGTAGACCCAGAAAAAGTAGATGCAATTAATCGTATTCCTACTCCTGTGTCAGTGAAGGAAGTACGTCGTGTAATTGGTATGGCGTCATGGTATCGTCGCTTTGTTCCGAATTTTTCTTCACTTATCGGACCTCTTACATCCTTGCTCCGCAAGAATGCGAAATTTTTCTGGGATAGTAATTGTGAACGAGCCTTCAGTGATATTAAAGAACATTTGATATCTGCTCCGATATTAGCTTGCCCTGATTTTTCTGTACCCTTTGTTATTCAAACGGATGCTTCTGGTTATGGTATTGGTGCCGTACTTACTCAACATCAAGCTGATGGAGAGAAAGTTATATGTTACATTAGTCGGTCGCTTACTAGAAACGAACGAAATTTTAGCACAACAGAGCGTGAATGCCTCGCTGTCCTTTTTGCTATTGAAAAACTTAGACCATATATTGAGGGAACTAAGTTCACGGTAGTAACTGATCATTATAGCTTAAAATGGCTTAATAGTATTAAAGACCCTGTTGGTCGTATCGCTCGATGGGCAGTTCGCCTTCAACAATATGATTTTGACATTATTCATCGAAAAGGTAAAGAACATGTTGTGCCTGACACTTTGTCTCGTGCTGTTCCTGTTATTGATGCTATTAACGTTCAGTTTGGTCCTGCTGGTAATCCATGGTATCATCGTATGTGTCGATTTGTTATTAACAATCCTCGAAAATTTCCCCATTGGAGAGTTAGTGACGGTCAATTGTATAAATATGTTCGAACCGATTATCCAGACTTGGCAGATGATGAAGATCATTGGAAACTGGTTGTTCCAAAGACTCAACGCCAAGAAGTTATCAAACAAAATCACGATATTCCGACCGCTGGTCATACGGGTGTTAATAAAACTTTTCATCGTATTGCACAAAGATACTACTGGCCTAAACTTCGTTATGATGTGGCTGCTTATGTTCGCCGTTGCGAAACGTGTCAACGAATTAAACCAGAACAGAGAGCCCCTGCAGGGTATATGGGTGGACATTCATTAATTTCGAAGCCTTGGGAACTAATCTGTTGTGATATTGTAGGTCCTTTACCTCGTTCAGTACGAGGATACGCGTATATATTCGTAGTGGCTGATTGTTTTAGTAAGTTTCCATTAGTGTTTCCGCTCCGTACAGCATCAGCTAAGGTTATCTCACGTATTGTTGAGGAAGACGTATTTTTGATGTTTGGGGTTCCCAAGCGAATCATATGTGATAATGGCGTTCAGTTTCGCAGTCATGAGTTTCAAACTTTAAATCAGAAGTATGGCTGTAAGATTTCGTTTACTGCCAATTATCATCCTCAAGCTAATCCTACGGAACGTATAAACAGAGTGCTGAAAACTATGTTGACAGCTTATGTATCAGATCGTCATCGAGATTGGGATAAATATCTGTCTCACGTAGTTTGTGCTATACGTACCTCAGTTCATGAAGTTACGGGAAAAACTCCATATTTCATTAATTTTGGCAGAGAAATCATATTAAATCACGAACCGGTAGTTGGTGATGGAAATCCGGAAATTCAATTTAATCGGGATAGAGATTTAGATAATCGTTCTATAGTACTCAAGCAACTGTATGCTGATGTTAAACGTCGTTTGGATAAGGCTTATCAAAAGTCAAAAACTCGCTATGACTTTCGGCGACGACCTTTCGAGTTCGTTCCGGATCAAGCAGTGTTGCGTAGACACTATGTGTTATCGGATGCTGCTCGTCAGTTTACTTCCAAGCTTGCTGCAAAATTTATAGGACCGTTTATTATTAATCGAAAGTTTTCACGATGGGTTTATGAACTCAAAGATCCTGACGGAAAAATATTAAAGGGGACTTGGCATGCCAAGGATTTGAAACCTTATGATAACTCTGAGATGAATTAATGATGTGTGATGTGCATAGGGTGGTTGGTTGGGCATTGCAGGGAAGGTCACTGTAGGGAGATATTTCATCTAGTTCTTCCTATAATAACACTGGAGTAGCTTGCAGATAGCTGTTGGGTTCATTGTGTGGTTTGACTTGCATTCGTGTCGAGTGAAGTTCATCTTTCGCTTTAGCGTAGGTTTGAGTTAGCTTGTTGGGTTTTGTTGGATACCTTTTTGGGATTTTGGTGGCGTAGCTGTTGTTGTATGGTTACCTTCAGCTATGTGTATTGTGTGAGTTTTTTTTGTCGGTATCCATTTCGCTTACGCGGATTTAGATCCACAAGTGAGTCTCAAATCCTTGTTTTGGTTTCGCTTTTGGTCATGCTTGGAGTTGGAGAACGGTTTCGTTTACTCATTTAGAGTATCGGCTTGTTCCGGATTTATGGGACCTGCCTCTGTCCCCGAGTTAATGTCCTTTAGTTTCCTTTTGAGCCGTTGTTGCCGAATGAAGTCTTTGGTATGATCTGCTGCTGTGATTGGTTATTCCAGCTGTTATTGAATTTCGTGTAAAGTATAGGGTGGTTGGATGGGCATTGTAGGGAAGGTCACTTTAGGGAGCATTTTTATTTTGCTTTCCCTCCTGTAAGGTATAGGGTGGTTGGAAGGGCACAGTCGGGAAGGACACTATTTGGGAAACTTTAATATCTTGTTCTTTTCCCTCTTTTGGGTATAACGTATAGGGAGTTCCCTGTTGGGAAATGTTAATGGATGGTTTTCTTTTTGATTGTATTGGAAGAGCGTTACGTTATCCTG
This sequence comes from Agriotes lineatus, assembly GCA_940337035.1. Taxonomy (NCBI): domain Eukaryota; kingdom Metazoa; phylum Arthropoda; class Insecta; order Coleoptera; family Elateridae; genus Agriotes; species Agriotes lineatus. The sequence continues at coordinate 6,957 of CALNHX010012036.1, forward strand.
CTTTTCCTAAGGGGACATAAGGGTAACGAGATTAATCGTTAAAGAAGTACAACTTCTTCGTTTCTTGTAGATATCCCTTGGGGTTTGGGGATATAGGGTGTTTCCCTACAAAACAAAATTTTTAAGATGACTAGTCCTTCATTCTTCGCCTTCTTTTCTTCTTAAAGCTTTGTCTATATTTCTCTCTTGTAATGTAGTGAATGTCGATTTTGTTTTGAATGAACTGTTTACTTAGATGAATGACAATTTGTTTTCTTTTATTTTTCTTTGATCTGGCGCGGATGAAATCCCTGGGGTGAGTGATTGTTGGATGTGAGATGAAGATTGGTGGGGATTTTCTTCAGGCCGTTCGGGGCGCTGAAGGATCTCTCCGTCGGAGCGTATGAGAGTTGTGTGGATGTTGGCTTCTGCCTCTCACTTTTCTGGTTTCTTTAACCCTCTGTCACTGGGGTTACTTCCTCCCCAGGCGTGTCAAAAGGAAAACCCTGGTTATTCTTCGTTTTGGCTTAACTATTTTCGGTCTGACAGTACCTGAAACTGTGTGGAGGTGTGCTTCCGCCTCGGGGGTTTATTGGAAGTTGTCAGGGGGGGGGGTACGCTGTGGGGATTTGGAGTGATTTTGTGGGGTTCATGGGGGTGGAGCTTCGTCACGACAGGTTGTTACAGGGTTGTTCACCGGCGCAGCATTTACATCCAGCAGCGACGAACAATCTTGATCCTTGTCGTGGGGTTGATCTGGTCCTGGGTTCCTCCTGGGGTCATCACCGTCTCTACAGTGTAGTTGCTTGTTTGTGGTGTGAGTATTGGGTTTTTTTTTAGGTTAATTGTTAGAGACGTCTTATGACAGACGGGCTAGAGAGTCCTAGCGTATATGTATGTATCCTTTTAGGATAAAGTTTTTATTTAGTTAAAAATTTCGTTGAAATTTTTCCTTTCTGGTAAGGGGGGAGTTTGTTACGTGTCAAAAGCATTTGGTATTAATACTAGTGTTGAATGAGGAATCTAGTGAGAGTGACGCGATAAAATTAATATCAGATTGGCTTTGTTCGTTGCTAGGGAAGATAAAAACAAGGTTGGTTCGTTTGAGAGAAAATTTGTATATCAGCTTTTAAAAAAGGCAAGAGTTTTCGTGGGGTGTAAATGACAATCTCGCCATTTAATATGGTTTGGTGATAGTAAAGAATTGGGTTACTGGCCAGCCGTTCCTGTATGGGAGATAATTAAGCGGATGTCATTTTTCCAATGAATATTTATATTCAAGCTGTGAAGCGATCTGGGAAACACGAATACAACGATTGCGAAGTTTATTGCCTGTGAACAGGGTATGTAGTTTAATGTGGATTTTGCCTTTTGTTACCTGGAAATTCGATTTATAGCAACAACTATTAGGCGGAAAATCTTGGAAAGCTAATCTACCGCAATATTGGGGGCCGAGGTATAGCGAATGACAGCCGAGGTTGGAACCTGTCAAGCTGACATGTGATAGGAGTAACGGGACGTATTAAATGTCTGCGAGTATATCGGCACAAAGATAAGTGTTTTAGCTAGAATCTGATGATATTTTTGCATATAAAATCTGTGTAACCATTAAACTTACGAGCGGTTTAAGTTAAGCTATTTAGGGTACCCTGTGTGAGGTAGTAATATTAAAGAAACTAATTATCTGATCGATGGTAGTAATGTTCGAGTAGTAATAAAACTAGCTACAAGTATTGCTTTCTTTCATTTTGATAGGGAGTTCAATAATCGTATTGTTATTAGTTGATAGAAAGTAAAGTTACAAGTTTCTTGGCTTATATCAGTATATTTGAGTTTAACTTGTTGGCGCCAATTATAACATCATAAATTAGAATCCGCGACGTCTTCACTGATGCTAGAGACGGGCCTCAAATATACTTTTATAGTGATCGATTGTTAACTAAGAGATATAGCGATGACCTAAAGGTAGGTAAAGGAATTTATAGATAAATATAGCTAACAGACTTTTCCTTTGAATTTAGGCATACCGGTATAAGTGTATCATGGGTGGCTAATAACTGCCTTGTAGTTGGTTTTGTATTTGCATATTGTTTTGTGTTGGCGATGGTGTAGTAAACATTGATGATGCGCATGATTGTTGGAAATTTTGTTGAGGCCGAGTCTGCGGAATAGTAGGGTACTAATGTAATACTTAATTGAGGTGCAAAATTTGCGTGCTGCATGATGGAGTTAGGATAGTATCCCTGTTTTTAAGGAAAACCGCCACTAGAATTTTGCATGATTTGTTTCTTTTAAAGTTTAATTTTATCCTACTTTAGCGTATACATTTAGTTTTACTTATCGGGTAATGAGAGGTCAATGGCTGGCTACATCAAAGCTGATAAAGCGCCCGGGCCCGTAATATCGCTGCGGTCGCACACTCGCACGACCGTATACAGCAAGAGATCTCGCGCCGAACTAACAAAAGATTAAGTTTCTTTTTCATCAGTTTTTTGTAATTATGGATATTATTTTTTAATACTCCACCAGCTCTGTTTTGGTATAGCAGGCCAGTTATAGACTGTGCATGACGAAATATTTTCAGTTTCCCATCGTTGGATGGACATTATCCTGAAATGTATATTGTTAGGTTATCATTTTATATTTTTCTTTGATGTCACTAAATAATTACGCAATTTTCATTTGTAATAAAATTGCATAACAGTAATATTTATTTGGTTGAATAAGTATTATGTGGCTAAGATTATAATTTTACAAACTACACTACATGGTAGGTTCTTCCGGGTTATGCCGTGGTCGTTGATTTAAACTTTAAAGGCTGTCTTTAGAAAACCTCTGAAGAAATTGACAGCATGAGCAGCGAAACGTCAAGTTTAAATTGACGACCACGTGAAACGGGCCAATTCGTGTCACCTGTATTTATATATTTCATATCTTTTTATTATACATTGCTAGCAATAAACTTCAAAGTATTATTTATATATCTCAGAACGTATTACGTCGTTACGCATTATAAGTACGTGCGTGAGTGGAATTTGTAAATATGCAAGACAGCTAATCTCAGGCAACGGAGTTAAAAATAGAATGGCAACTGCGTGGTGTTTGACCGCGAATGCAGTCGCACCCAAGCCTAACGACCGTTGAGGTGGTGTCCGAAACCCAGCCGACACGACGCCTGATTTAAAAGTGCATTATAAAGTGTCTGTGCAGATTTGCGTTAGCAAGCAGCCGACGCCCGTTGCGCCTTAAGCCGAGGTGCAGCAAATTATCACTTTGGAAGCCAATCTACGGTGTTCTAGTCAGCACAACCAGAAGCTCCAATTGTGGCCTCTAAGAAGTGCGCAACTCTGATCGAGGCTCTTTGGCGGAAACATTAAAGGCAGGCTAGTTTCTATTTGAAATCGCGATACGAAGAAAGTAGTAGTTTTGGCATCGTGGGCAGTGATTTTAATGCCCAAGATAACGGGGAATCCCACGCAACCAGTTCGCAGGCAAGGCGTCATTTGGTGACCCAGCGAGTCGTTTAATTTGAACGCGGCGGGGCATCGTTCCTAGTGTAGAGTTTCCATCGACCAGCTCATTTAAAGAATGGACAACTTTTCCTAGTTTATTTGTGTGCGGAATTTAAATACATTTCGCACTATCGGCGTTTGACTTTGCGTCAACAATTGAACTTTAGCACACTATTTAAGGTGCTTTCATGCAGGTAGCGCACAGCCTTTTTATGGTGTATTTTCATATGTATTCTTATATAATGTGCGAGTAGAAACAGCTATCGCTAGTAGACAATCAAAGTATTGCGGACAGCTTCAGTGTATGCTTGGACGTCGTTCATTCTTGTTGTTTTATGTACATGTATTTTCTTGTATTTGTGTGTTTCTTACAGATTATAAAAGGTCCAGCAACTGGTATGACCTATTTTTAGTAGGCTGTTACGAAAACATTATTTTGTTATTGGCATTTCTATTGTCAGATTTGTGTGAGTTAATTTATGCAGTTTAATAGATCATGGATAATTTTCCAATTAACCAACGCGTATACGTGGTTAAAAGCTTTATACGAAGTCAATCGGTTGTGAACACAGTAGATTTTTAGGTTTGATAGCATAACATGGCAGTCCAATTTCCCCGATTTGACGGCTCCTGATTTCTTTTTGTGGGAATATCTGAAGCAAAAGGTCTACGAGAAGCGTCCTCAAACATTACAAGGCCATAAATGAGTATTTCAGAAGAAATAGAGAGTGTTGGACCAGAATTGTTGAGAAGAGTGATGCAAAATGTTAGAGTGTTAGACAAAGATTGCAGTACTGCATTGAGGCTCAGGGAGGCCATTTAAATGAAGTAATTCTTAGGAACTAAAATTGCACATAATAAAGTTGATATTCATCTTAAATTTGTTTCAATCCATTACTTTTTATCCTTAGGACAGGTCTTGGAAAATAGGTCATACCAGTTGCTGGACCCTTTATATATTTTTATGTAAACTGTTGGGTTTTTATTGCTGGCAGTGTTTTCATGCATAATTTCAGCATTCCAGGTGACAACGAGCAACCCCAAAACAATATTAGCTTGCCCTAAGCCGCACTGATGATTTTAATAGTCTTATATCATTTTTTTTTAACATATAATTTCGGCTTAGCCGCGTAGTATTTGAAGATCGCGCGGGTTTTTGCTCGAGTTTACAAGGTGCAAGGCATATTCAGACAGAGAATACTGGGTGTTCATCTACAAATATTACGCGGTCTAAGCCGATATTCCTTGTTAATAAGAATAATTCGAGTAACCGCGAAAGCCTCAAACAGTATATGAGTCTTATATCTCTACGACTGATTTATCTAGCGAACCCAGGGCAATATAAATTGATAGTACGGTAGAGTAAAGGGCTCAGTAAAAATCCGTATTTCAAACGGCATAATCCGGAAGAACCTACCATTATGGACAACGACCGCGGAAGCCTGCAATCAACTACAATAAGATTGTAGTAAATTATTTAAATAACGTATAAATATTATCATAAATCACTTTAAGTATCTAATATTTTATATTCGTTTCCTGAAACTCGTTAGTTTAATGTAATTATTTTATTTTAGCTTTCCACATTTTATTAAAATGTTAAGCAGTTCCTCATATGATGCAGCTCCATCGGTTAATGATGGTGAAATAAAATTTTTCAATAGTTTAAGTTCAGAATGGTGGGACGATAAAAACGGAGGCTTGACAATTCTACATTCCTTGAATAAAGTAATGGCATCACATGTTGAAAAGTGTGCTATTAATGCTGGACTAGCAAAAAGTGAATTTAAAAATACCGCTACGCCACTCAAAGATGTTCTCATACTGGATGTTGGCTGTGGAGGTAATCTATTATTTATTTATTGAAATAGAATATATTTCATAACATTATTTTGTTGTTGATTATTTTATAAACAATCCTGTTTACGGCTTGTAAAAAATATTTTAATTTTGAAAGTTCCAGTTAAACCGCAATACATTATATAATATTGATAGATTTAAAATATTGCAAAAATTGAATCACCGATTTATGTTCATTACGGCAGATGTAAATAATATCCAAATCGATTCAAGCGATTTATTGCTATAGAATACTGTGGTAACGAAACGCGTTTGGATAAGTAGTTGAGTTAAATCGCGTACACGAATCTGTGATTAAGGCACGTCCACCCTATATTTTCCAATGTTTACAACTAAAGTTTTCAATTAGTTTTGAACACACAATTTCCATGGCATTACATAATATTGTACTTTGTAGGGGGAATACTTTCCGAACCACTAGCTAGAACCGGTGCTACCGTAACAGGCTTAGATATGGCATCCGATCTTATACAAGTTTGGATTCTTCTCTGACTTAGGTTTTTCAATCTGTAGAAGAAGATGGTTTAAAAAATGCGGAAAAGTATGATGTTGTGGTAGCATCAGGCGTCTTGGAACATATTGATAATCCAGAACTGTTTTTGCAAGCTTGCGTGCGCTGTCTAAAATCCGGTGGCTTCATTGTTGTAATGACTTTCAACAAAACATTTATCGCATGGCTATTGGGTATAATAGCAATGGAATATGTTTTGAGGCTGATTCCGTTGGGGTCTCAAGACTGGAATAAGTTTGTTGCTGTTGAGGATGTAAAAAAAAATTCTTAAAACGAGTGAGTCTTGAAAAGTTATATCTATATTCAATGATGTAAAATTTGCAGTTGTAACTGATAATAATATACTCCATTTCAGATAACTGCACAACCAAGGATGCTTGTGGAGTAATCTACAATATTCTTAATGGAAAATGGTATCTTATTGGAAATACTTCGATTGGCTATCTGATACAAGCAGTTAAGCAGTAAATTAGATGCGCGAGTGTGAAATTTTTTTAAAATGTTATACATTTGGTTGCACACAGTTTGTAGGTTGTGTAAAAATAAAAGATCTTCAGAAACTGGTAATACGGGTTAAATTAGTTTACCGGTTTCAGGATATTAAGCCTTTGTTTACATATAAAAATGTAGGCTGGTAACTAAGTCATAACTTCGATGTTTTATCTTCCCTCAGCGCGTACAAATTTAACTTTAAGATCTCCCATTTATGTAATGTGTAGCAATTATAACACTGTATGTAACTCTACTGACTTGAACTGTAACACATTGTCATGTATTTTGGGATCGGTGTCTGAGCGTAACAATTATAATTATAATTAACTTTGTGTTATCTTTACTTTTGAATTTGGAATTGTTAATTATTTTTGGCATTGACATGATGCGCAACACATCGTTTCTATTTTGTATGTAGATTTGTTTGTTTGTTCCAGTATTTTTGTTTTGTATTGTTCTATTATTGGCTGTTGCTGTTGGGCAATTACTATCTAAATAAATAAATAAATAACTGTATCTGTACCGTAGACCGAGTTATAAAAATAATTTCTTTTTGGTACATGCTCGTCGAAACCAAATAAGGATGAAATAAAGAATGAGAGAAAATTGGAAAGGCAAGAAGAAAACAAACAACTAGAGGAAACTTTGAGTCAAACGATGAGAGAAAAGTTAAATAAGAATAAGGAAGAGGTTGAAGGAAAACTAAAGGGGATAAAATTAACACTGGAAGACCGAATAAACCTTATTTTTTCAGGTGTGGTATTTAAATAGAGGAATATTAGATGTGTGCCAAAAACTGTTTGGTGCCGTTTTTAGTATTATCCGAAGCAAGATTCACACAACAGGAAATGGGTGGCAGAAAGATCCTGAATTGAAGTGGCTGGAACCAATTATGACTAAATTTTCTCTAACAGGTATTTAACGATGAAGAAGCAGCAGAAGAAGGTATAACACAAGTAGAAGAAGAAGATAAGACACAAGCAGATGCAGATGCAGAATACAATTGCGCGGAAGGTTATAATATTTAATAATATTTTGCTTTTTGACATACTTTGTAATGGCACTATGTACCTATGAGTTGAGAATAATAAGCAATTTCCCAAACAAAATGCACTTTGTCGTGCATCAAATACTTTTTCTGTTAATTTTCCGTAAAAACTTAAAATAGATTTTTCAATTTTTACTATTCAAATCCCATCGTTTCAAAGATTTTTTAACAAAACTTGTTTTTGCATTAAACAAATAATCAAATGGCAGTTTTTCGCGATTTTCTCAAAAACACGTTATAGTGACAAAGCGTTTTTTGAAAGTCACACGCACATACACAAAGATATCATGTCGAAAATGGCCACGATGAATTCATGAGCCCCTAAGACATTAGTATCAATCAAAATATCGATGTAAGTTTTTTCACGATCGCAATACCTCCTCTTTAGATGTACGTATGTATACGAGAATGTAAAAATGGACAGTTTAGTCACTAGTTATGTACACAATTAGCAACATATTATTAATTATTTCTTTCAGATTCTAATTAAAAATTAATAAAACTGGTAATTTTATTACTGCCTTTTACGATAAAGGAAGTATTGAATTCATCCCGAAAATTCGAAATTGAGTTTTCAACAGATCTTCACGTTTTAGAGTCCCCTGAACCCAAAAAAACACGTTGTTCATTGGTGTGTGTGTGTGTGTGTGTGGGTGTGTGTGTGTGTGTGTGTGTGTGTGTGTGTGTGTGTGTGTGTGTGTGTGTGTGTGTGTGTGTGTGTGTGTGTGTGTGTGTGTGTGTGTGTGTGTGTGTGTGTGTGTGTGTGTGTGTGTGTGTGTGTGTGTGTGTGTGTGTGTGTGTGTGTGTGTGTGTGTGTGTGTATCTGTGAACAGAATATCTCCAAAACGAAAAGAGGTATGGCGTTGAAACTTCATATATGTTTATTTTATGTATTATCTAGATGTGACAGTAAGCTTTTGAAGAAAATCGCATAACCAGAAGTGTGGTGTTTACTCTTGTGATTTTTCAGTTTTTGTCGGTTTTTTCAAAAACGTCTTTAACGATTTTATTAAAACCTTACATTTTTATTACATGTTTAATGTGTGTTGAGGTGGGATAGGTGATTTTCCAGTTGAATACCTCTAAAATGGGTTTCTTTTGTTTTTTTTCCTATTTTTTTTATTAACTCCTATTTTAAATAGAACGCCCGATATATTATTAAATTTTTAAATTTATCTTAACCCTTTAACGCGCAAAATTACTGTACGAGGGAAAAATGTAAATTTTATGTCGTATGCGTTCTTTGAGATGCCAGGAAACCGAAAAACAACTTTTTTTTTCAAAAATCCATTTTCCCTTTCCCAAAATATGCTGGTAAACCGTTCTACCGGTGAGCATTCAGGACAAAAGATGCTGGTAAACCGTTCTACCAGTGAACATTCAGGACAAAATATGTTGTAAATGTTCACTGGCATAACAAGTGGTAAAATAGTTTTTGAAATTTGAACTGAATAATATAAACTCTAGCGAGTGGAACACTAACGTTCTGTTTAAAATTTATGACTACCCCATAGTAAACAATCAAAAATTTCAGCTAAAATGCCACCGCGATCGGTTTGACCGTAAATATTTGCCTAGCGCAACATAGCAGCAAAACCAATTCGATTATATCTTTAGTAGATATGTTTATAAATACCCAAAACACAAAAACAAATTGTATAAAACGTACGTTATTACTAAAAAATTGGACATAAATATAGACTATTTTTGCGACGCAAATGAAAGGTTTCCAAATATCAATTTATTTTTCAAAATCGGGACAAAATTATTTCTACTACTTATCAATATTATAATCCTTACATATTATACTAAAACACTTACCAGCTGAAAACTTGAGAGTTGCTCCCCCAAACTAATAACAAACACAAAACTTCACCAATGCGCGTACACATTTCAAAGTCGTGACGCGGAATGCACGCTGGTAATACTGTCATACCAGCTACACATTTATACCAAGGTTTATTGGGGTAGTTTTATAACTACAATAATTGTAGAAAATATAAAATTAGACAAAGGAACTGCAATGTCTGTAGAACGGACACAAGACGTTTCAGAGCAGTATTAAGTTTCAAAACAAATGTTATTGATTGTTATGCGTAGTGGTATAACTGTCTACCAGAGAGCGTTAAAGGGTTAAAATTTTAGAGAAAATTTGTTTCTTAAACTAACGCGTTATTGTGTACGGTTTCTGAAGAATTTGTAATTTTTGAAAATTTTGAACAAATGCATAAAAATTAAGAATTAAATTTTTGCCTAATTATAAGATCACTGTAAAAGTAAGTTGTGTGCGTGTATCACACCAGATTTTGTTATAGTTTTTTTTTTTTACATTTTAGGATAATTCTTTTATTTCACATGTTTAAATGATGACGTTTCATATTTGAGTATTTTCCTATTGTAATATTTTATATAGGGCACCTTGATACTCTGCGCTGCTGTAGGAATTGTATTTGTGCTCTGGAATCAGGCTGAGAAGCCCTACTTAAGCGTGAAGCATGAAACTAACCTCTCGGACGTCTCATTTTTCATGGAATTTAACTACGGAATGCTGGTTGCGAACCAGGTCCTTGTTACACTAGTCGATCATATTCCATGTACTTTTCCTAGCACAACACAAACGTATGTGTTAGTGTTAGTCAACTATTTGTTATTAAGTGCACACATCACTGAACGTAGTGTTATTGCTATCTTGTAAAACAAGATTAACTAATCGATGATTGTTGGCGTTTAAATCATTAAGCATGGAGATTATTATAGCTGGTTTTATCAAGTACAACTTTATCTTTAAGTGAAAACTACCCGTAGTCCCTCGACGTTATATAAATGCTGTGAACGCAATTCGAATTTATGTGTTGTTTTTAGTTATTCTGACACAAATAGATAGTCTAAAGAAACAGTCTCATTTTAGTGTTTATTTTGTCACATGTAGTTGCATTGTCCTTTCGTAGATACATTTATTATTATTTCACCGATAATGTAATGTTATTGATTGTGTGAAAGCCTATATTCCACCAAGATATATGTACTCTGTACAATTGTGATTAGTAATTAAATCCCTTTATTAACTGTTTGGCATTGTTCATTTTCTGTAATCACAGTTCATTAAAAATATGTTTACAAAAGATACAACTGAAATTTAGAAAGAACTATCGTACTCGGTATTTAAATGTTAAGCACAATAATAAATACTGTTATTACATCTTACTAGTTTTTAGTCGATCCCATAAGTAGTCATATTCTAATTAAAATGTTTGCATTGTTTAAATTTGATATACAGAACTGTAACAAACTAACTTAAATTTTAAACAATTGTTGGAGCTGGTTCATTAATTGCACATAATACATACACATTTACTATATAAATTTTAGTTTACAGCTGACAAAATTAATGAAAGTAAGTTTTGAGAACATTTGCAGCTATTTAATACATTTCAATGAAAAGGCAAAGCAGTGTAATAGTTAAACATAAATATATTTCAACCAACAATGTGGTCTTCTTCAGTATGGGAAAATTATCATTATAAAATTAATTCCGGAATGTTTGTAGTTGATAATATTTACTACATCAAAAATGTTACTCGAATAACACTATGGAATCGGGGTCCAATAAGTAAGGTAAACAGTAAAACATAAAAATTGTTTTAAGGAACTTGGAAAGTTACGTTTGAATAATTACTGAATTGATGTAAATGTATTAAAATCAGTATAAGTGCTTGAAAAATGTTTTTTAAGTTGTAGATGATGCAGAGTATAAAGTTAAAGGTGAAGATGAGGAACCTTTTCCCTTGGAGGTTCACGTTGATATATAAATTTTAGTTTGAGGTTATGAGCAATTTCAATTGCAAATTTATGATATTAACTTATACTGATTTTAACACATTTACATCAATTCACTAATTATTCAGACATAACTTTCCAAGTACCTTAAAACAATTTTTATGTTTTACTGTTTACCTTACTTAATGGACCCCGATTCCATAGTGTTATTCGAGTAACATTTTTGATGTAGTAAATATTATCAACTACAAACATTCCGGAATTAATTTTATAATGATACTTTTCCCATACTGAAGAAGACCACATTGTTGGTTGAAATATATTTATGTTTAACTATTACACTGCTTTGCCTTTTTATTGAAATGTATTGAATAGCTGCAAATTTTCCCAAAACTTACATACACATTTACTGCTTTGGGATTATTGCTGGTACAATGGTCCATTACAACAACCAGCAGAATACCGCAAGTCGACTTCGAAAGCGTACTTGTTCTACTACTATACCCAGCCGCGATCACGTGCTCGCAACGGTATGTTGGTTTATTGAGGATAAAGTTTAATTATTACTTAGTTACTTACTTACTCCTTGGCCTTTGACAGTCCTTCAAGGACCATGGCCTCTCTTTCGAGCTTCCCAACTTAGGCGTCTACCAGTTCAGACTAGTTAGGTCTGCGCCTGGTCTTGTAGTTCTCTCACTCTTTCTCTTATTCTTCTCCATTCGGTCCGGTTTCTTGCCGCCGCTCTCCAATTGCTGACCCCTGCTTCGTCCAGATCCTTTTCCACCATCTCCAGCCAACGTCCTCGCGGTCTTCCTCTCGGTCGTTTTCCTTCCATGCTTTCCTTGAACACTCTTTTAGCAATCCTCTCTTCCTCCATCCTCTGAATATGCCCCAACCAACCTAGCCTTTTGCTTTTAATTTCACTCACAATACTCGGTGCACTGAATTTTTCCCTTATCTCGAAATTATACCTCCTACGCCACTCCCCATTTTCTTTTACTGGACCAAAAATACCTCTCAGCATTTTTCGTTCCCACCTATTCACTATCTCTGCTTGTCTTTTACTCATAGTCCACGCTTCACTTCCATATACCACGATAGGTCTTAGCTCAGTTTTGTATATTATCAGCTTTGTATTCGTAGAAATATCCTAGGATTTGAAAATCTGTCGTAATGAGGAGTAACTTTTATTTGCTATTGTTAATCTTGCTTCTATATCCGCTGATATTTTGTTGGTTTCTCTTATTATCGCTCCCAGATACTTAAAGATTGTCACTTGTTCAAATACCCCCTGATTAATCGTGAGGGGTTGACGTTGCATTGATTCCTTCCTTGATGTGATCATGTACTTAGATTTTATTTCATTAACTTTAAGCCCTACTTTATCTGCACTTAGCTCCAACTGTTGGTATACTTCTTTCAAGTCATTTAACGTTCTTGCTATAATGACAACATCATCTGCGTATGCCAGGATTTGCGTCATTCTGTTCATGATTGTGCCTCCCGTATTAATGTGTGCTCTTCTTATTACCCCTTCTAGGACAAGATTAAACAGGACCGTCGAGAGGGGGTCACCTTGTTTTAGGCCTTTCTTAATAGCAAACTCTTCTGATAACTGAGCCTGTACCCTCACTGTAGCATTGGAGCCTGTAAGACATATTTTAACCATTCTTATTATTTTACTGGGCACTTTTAGCTCCTCTAGTATAACATACATCTCTTTTCTTTTAACCGTATCGTATGCATTACTAAAATCGATATACAGGTGAAAAAGTGTAATATTTTGATCATAGCTTTTGTCTAATATCTGTCTGAGGGTAAAATTTGGTCTAAAGTTGATCTTCCTCTCCTAAACCCGCACTGGTAATGACCTACTTCTTTCTCCATTATTAGCTCTAGTTTCTGCGCTATTGTTGTGCTCAGAATCTTGTACCCTAAATTCAACAGAGCTATTCCTCTGTAATTTTGTAATATGCTTTTTTATCCTCTTTTATGAATAGGGCAGATTACCGCTTTTCTCCAACTAGTTGGCATGCATTCCTCTTGCCACATCTTTTTAATAAGCAAATATAATTCTCTTTCCAAGGCTTCTCCACCATATTTTATCATTTTCCCTGTTACTTGGTCTATACCTGGGGCTTTATTGTTTTTTTTGCTTGTGGATTATCTCTCGGACCATTTCTTCTGTTGGCTGAACTACCTCCTCCTCGTTTATTTCTTGTTGTTCATCATCCTTTATTACATATTCTTCATGAATTTCTTCCGTGTTCAGTAAATTTTCAAAATATTTCTTCCATAACTTCATATACTCTTGCGTGTTTCCCACCAAATTTCCTTCTGCATCCTTGTAAAGACTTACTCTGGGTTCATATCCTCTTTTTTGTTCTTTTACGGCTCTGTAAAATTCCCTATTCTTTGGATGTTGCCCCGAGTTTTCCAGTGGTAATAACTTCTGCTTTTCAAATTCTGTCTTTTTCCTACGGCATACTTTTTTTACTGTCTCTCTGCTTTTTCGATATGTTTCTTTATTTTCTTCATTTGCTAGACTCATCATTCTTATGCGGTCCTCATTTCTTTCCTTGATTGCTAATCTGCATTCTTCATCATACCACTTTTTTTTTCTCAGTCTTTACCCTTCCTACTATTTCCGTCGTCGTGTTAATTATTACCTTTTTTATTTCCTCCCATTCCTCCTCTATGCTCTTTTCTCCTTCTCTCTTTTTCCTTTCAACATTCTTTTTTACCTTATACCTTTACTTTATATTTTGTCCTCGTTTCTCCTCGACTCTCTTTCCTAATTGCTATCCTTTGCCTGTACTTTACCCGGACCAGAAAATTATCGGTGTCACAGTCCGCCCTTCTGTAGCTTCTAACATCCTGTACATCTGATACATGCCTGGCGTCGATTACTACATGGTCGATCTGATTTCTTATTACCCCATCTGGATGCATCCAAGTCTGTTTGTGAATCTCTTTGTGTTGAAATCTAGTACTGCATACAATCATGTTATTGCTACCGGCCATGTCTATCACTCTCGCTCCATTGTCATTACTTTCGTTATGTAGACTATGCTTTCCAATTATATGCTGATAATGTACCTCCTTCCCTATTTTTGCATTCATATCTCCTATTACTAATCTTACATCGTGCAGTGGGATTTCGTTTAGTACTTCTTGTATCTGAGAATAAAATACTTCCTTCTCTATATCCTCCTTCTCCTCTGTAGGGGCATGCACATTACAAATTGATATATTAGCAAATTTTTATTTTATTATCAGAACCGCTATCCTTTCATTAATCGGCTTGAACTGTAAAATTGCCTCTTTGTATTTCTTATTTATCACAAGTCCTACTCCAAACTCTCCATTTTTTCTGCACTGTTCGCTATCACATAGTTTTTTGATTCAATTATTCCTTCCTGCTTCCAACTCATTTCTTGAATAGCCACTATGTCTAGGTTATATCGTTGGTTTCCTGTTTCAGATTTTCTAGCGCACTGCTCGATACAAGCTTTTTACAGTTTAATTATTAGAAGCTCTAAATTACATTAAATTTCAATAAGTACATACTTTAATCTAATACATTGAGACTGTAGTACTACTACTAACAACGATACGCAATGCAAACAATCACAACACAACACAATAATCACATGTTAGTGTCACACACTGTTTCAATTAGTAATTACCAATTTTTATACTATCTCTAGATCAGACTGCACCACGGCGAGTAGGAAAGTGATCACGGTTCCTACAACCTGAAGAAAGGGCGTTAATTACTTGATAAACTATTGCGAATGATTTGTAAGTATTACTCACCGAGTAATACAGTGAAAAATCAAGAGTGAAAAGTCCCATCACTTCGATGCTAAGCTTTCTATGCAGCAGTTCAAGAGAATGCATCTGAAACTAAACAAAGCACACATGTTTATTAAGTAATACAAGCAGTATTAAACACTGTTGTGTTAAACCAAAACGATTCAAGTGCATGGAGTAACCGCTATAAACAGTTAGTTTACTGTTCTTTTACATATATTTGGATCACCTTTTATTTCTTCTGGGCATTAGTGACCTGTGGTCAAATGTACCCTAGTGCAAATAACAGAGTGATAATATAATAAAATAGAGACAATGAGAAGCAAAAACGAAAATGTTAAGAATAAGTTTTAAAAATGAATAGAGGCTAAATTGACCACTTGTGTAGAAGGACAATAAAAAGATATCAAAATTGAACATGTAATAATAGGATAGTTTGCAAGCTATCGAGAGATCCAAAAAAAACTGTTCCTCAGCGGGCTGTGGAAATTCAACGTATGAATAATATGTTGGTGACACTGTACGTCAATGTCAAATTCGAGATTAACAGGTTAGGATTTGTGTCATTTTGTGTCATAACTGACGGAAAACCTAACCTGACAACCTCGAATTTGACATTGACGTACAGTGTCACCAACATATTATTCATACGTTGAATTTCCACAGCCCGCTGAGGAACAGTTTTTTTTTTAATCTCTCGATATAAATACTCAGGAACATTAACAAATGCAAAAAATAGCAAATTTTGCTGAACGTCCGGCAACTTAAAACCCTACCGGGTACCATCAGGTTGTCTACATAGTTTTCAGTGATTTTTCTTTTGTGTTGATGCTCCTTTCTTTCGCAAAAATTTTCGCAGACAGATTTAGGGTAGGAGTACTTTGTGGCTTACATTTTCTCTTCGGAAATTTCCGTCATGCGCGGTTTTACTTTCGAAGCTACCTGTTTCTGCGGCTCTTATTTGTGCAAGTCCACTAAATGAATACTGCTTTCCTAAAACCGTTAGGTTTGGTTTGCCCTTAATAACATTAAGGTATTATTATAGCCCCAAATTTTGAAATAGACAAATGTTAAAACATTACTGTATAAATGTATATGATCCTTTTATGAATCTAACGTTCTTCTGAATTTTCTCAAAACTAATGTAACCAACTCCTCCGTAGAACAGCTCACAGTACGACAGCAGCTCACATCAAACTACCAGATAGCGCCCCATTAAACTAAACGGCAACAGCTCCTGAACGTTTCAGCAAGACCGATGGCAGCCTTGGATTAACAACATCGCCCGCTAATTTCAAAAACAGTGACCACAAGGTGTTTGGAAGGTGAGGTAAACGCGACCTTATGGCGCTCAAACTGGGTTGAATTATTTAACACCCTCTACGAGCGTATGCGCGTGCGTACGTTGTTACGGTTCAAAAATCATTTACAGCTATTCATCTAATTATTTGCCCTAATCTTGGTTAAAATTAACTCTTTGTTATATCTTTCTTCAAGTTTAATTTTTCCTACAACAATGCTGAGCGCTCAGATCTTCTGAAAACTATATTTCAATCTAAGTAAGCCATTTGATCAGAATTACAGGCTTGAAAGCCCCTGGTGTGTAGGCTTCACTTATGCATATTGGGTTGCTTTTATCTGACCCCTTCCCAAAAATCTGACTTTTTGTTATCAGGATTTTTGGAAACCATCTTCCCATTCGCCATTTTTGTGCTGCTAAACACAGCTGCCTCGAAAAGTAACGTCTTGGAGACGTAGCTTTATTGGATTTCTTCGAGGACATCTTAGACTGGAAATTATTTCTGGTGATTTGTGAATTCCACGGATGGTCTGCAATAGGCCCCGTGAATTGTATTTGTGGTAATTTCCAAGCCCAAACCTCGTTTGGGAATTTCGCTATAGCAAGCACATGTTTCTCCTTCTTGGCGTAATGCAGCCGCAAAGATCTGCAACGGGTATGTGTTTTTAAATTTATTCAGCTCGGTTCTAAGGCTATTGCTATTTTTAGCTGGTCCCGTTTGGTGACGTACCTACAGTGTTCCCGTTTGGTGACGTACCTACAGTTTTTCCGTTTGGTGATGTACCTACACTTTTCCCGTTTGGTAACGTGCCTGCAGCATTTCCTACCTGGTGGCGATTCGAGCAATGTTCTGCTCCCCCTGCGAGCACATCCGCACCCAGGCCTAATCGACGCCTCTGGCTGCAGCCCCCTCGAGTTTGGCACCGACGAAGGGATTAGCGCAGGTGAACGCCTGTGAAACCACCTCCGACAGTCACCTGGTGTTCGTCCGCTTCTTGGCCGCCTTGCAGCCCTTCGACCTCTGTCTACGCTCACTGCAGCTGGGGAAAATCCATTGCAAAGGTCGGTTAGTTAATATTTTCATTTCGACCTCTCGAACTTCGGGTTTCTCCTGGAGGCGCTGTCGAGACGGTTCTACGACGTGCTCGATAAACTTTCGAATGCTTTTAACTTTTAATGTGTATTTTAAGCGGTAAACTCACCTTTGAAATATAGTTGATAACCCGCCATTGTAAAGAATATTTGGTGGTAGCTCTCCTTAACTGACAATCATCTTTTAGATCACATGTACGGTGGTGCATCTGGCCGTGTACTAGTTTCAACGGTACTGTAATATTTTTTTGTAAGGCAAGTGCATGAAAACCCTCATTTCACTTTCAATCATCACGATGCCGTACTGACTTAATTTACGTTTGGATACCACTACCATATGCGCCCCGCTTTACAAGAAAATTAAATGTAATGTTCGGTTACGACCCTTTAATGCGGATTGTTTAGGATTATCGTGAATTCGCGGTTTTATAGCGCCTTATACGGAAGCAAGATCTTGTAGCCCGTGTTAGCGACTTAAAAATTCAATTAAAAGTTACGCCTTGCATACTGGGTGCTTGGTCGCATTCAACATGCCTTTCTAAATTTTTCAATCTTAACAGTTTTGTCGAAGCCACGATGCCTTCGACCGTTTTCTATTTATTCAGTAGTGCATTTGGTCAAGTTTAGCGTCAATTTTGTAATTCTTAATACTTATATTTTGTCGCAAATTAAAATATCACTTACCGTTTATAATTACTTACTTAACTTGAATCTACTTGTCAACTACGCTTTTACGTTTATATAAATTTAAATGGCAATTTTGTGGTGAAGTTAGCCATACGCTTAATCATTATTATTGAACTGTGATATGATCTCCCTATTCAGATTTTGGTTGGGTTTATCCGTATTATTTGTTGTGTAATATAATTGTGGAACCTCTTACTTTACTGTTTGCTTATTATATTGAATCGTTACCTAGGCCAGCAAATTTTATTTATGCCCCTTGCCGTATTTCTTTTCAAAAAGTGTTTGGTAGTGCATTTTATCGTATGCCTTTATGTGCGATTAGCAAAGAACTGGTTTGTCTGCTACCTGGCGCCCGTATTTTTTTTATTTATTTTAGCTGAAGCTCTGAGTCTCTTATACAACCCACGCCCTCCTCTGGCTGAGAAGCCGGCTGCTCTTGTTTACCGCACCCTACCATCAGAACAACGGTAACAACGTACGTGTGGCTAGAAACACCGTCCCAATTAGAACAAAGCTGCCCGAAATATAGAACTGACCACAAGGGCAGAAAACTTAACCCAGATTGTTTGGCCGCGAATCAAAATTCTCAGAAGCTTACTGCGCGTAGATCCGTGAAACGACGTAGGAAAACATTCCTTAAAATTCTTATTTTAGCTCCAAATCCATCCAAAAGATTCGTGTAGATCTCAACTCAGCACATGGGGAAATAAAAGACAAAGTCAGTTGAGCGGTCAAGCTCGTTTGACAGCTGATATACGAAAAGAAATTTGAAACAAATCTTTAGCTCCGGCTATTTGTTTCGCCATTTAGTCACTTCCGGGCCAGCCTGTATATTTTCACTTGAGTTATAATTCGCTGCTTTTCCATTGTTTTGCGGGCATTCTATTTCTGCATTCGGTTGAAGTAACTTGCTTCTACGAAGGCATTCCCGCGTGCTACTGCACCAATTATTAATTAACTTCGTTTGTGAGCTGATGACTAAAATCAGGTATGTCTACGCTACTTGTTGATATTCATTTTAGTAATTTCTCGTTTTTTACTTCCTTTTACAATAAAGGAAGTATTGGATTCACCCCAAAAATTCGAAATTGAGTTTTCAACAGATCTTCACGTTTTAGAGTCCCCTGAACCCAAAAAAACATATTTTTTTTCATTGGTCTGTCTGTCTGTGTGTGTGTCTGTCTGTGAACAAAATATCTCAAAAACGAAAAGAGGTATGGCGTTGAAACTTCATATATAAGTTTTGTGTACTATGTAGATGAGACA
Source organism: Agriotes lineatus (assembly GCA_940337035.1). NCBI lineage: Eukaryota > Metazoa > Arthropoda > Insecta > Coleoptera > Elateridae > Agriotes > Agriotes lineatus. The sequence goes on from CALNHX010012036.1 coordinate 26,297, forward strand.
GCAAGCTTTTGAAGAAAATCGCATAACCGGAAGTAGGTGTTTACTCTTGTGATTTTTCAGTTTTTTCGATTTTTTCAAAAACGGCTCTAACGATTTTTTTTAAACTTTACATTTTTATTACATTTTTAATGTGTATTGATGTGAGATAGGTGATTTTCCAGTTGAATACTTCTAAAGTGGGTTTCTTTTGTTTTTTTTTCTATTTTTTTAATAACTCCTATTTTAAATAAAACACCCGGTATATTATTACATTTTCGAATTCACCTTAAAATTCTAGAAAAAATTTGTCTCTTCAACTAACGCTCTATTTTGTACCGTTTTTGTAGAATTTGTAATTTTTTAAAAAATTTTGACAAATTTTTAAAAATTAAAAATGAAATTTTTGACTAATTATAAGATCACTGTAAAAGGAAGTTGTGTGAGTGTATCACACCAGATTTTTTATTAGCTCTTTGACGATATTCTTCAACGTCACTTTTAAACGCCATTATTAGATGCCGTTTTTAGACGACTATTTATTTGGGTTTCCTAATTAACACCCTAATCAATAACTTGGACCCGCCACTCCTTTCTGGAATGTCATCTTAAGCTTGCCAAATGGTACAAGGAACGTCCGTTCCATTATCAAATTCGGCCACGAGTTCGAGATTGCTGTCGGCTTATGCTAAGCTAATCCTGGACCAATCCAGTGCCTGCCGGCAACGTTTTTTATCACCACCCAGGTTAGTCTTGTTTCAACTTTTGTTGATAACCACGTCCGCCTATGAATTGTTGGCTGAATCGATTGTAACGACGCTTCCGATTTACAATTTACAAATTTAAACTACGCTTTACAAATTTAAAACGAAATGTAGTAATTATACACAAATCTACGCTTTACACATTTAAAATGTAATGTATTAATTGTTCATAAATCTATGCTTTACAAATTTAAAACATAATGTATTAATTGTTCCCAAATTTACAATTCACAAATTTAAAGTTTTGCTAAATGAATACGTATTAAGAATTTTGTAAAAAGTGCCCTCACGCCATTTGACTATCATTACCGAGATAACGGTTAAAACATATGACAGTGGTCAGCTTACTCCTTCATTGAGTTGTGATCACATTCAATCCAAGAGCCCAAAAGAGGTTCGCATATTTTTTGTGCGTGCTGCATTTTCAGCATTAATAATATACTGTATTATATACTGTATTTAAACCTTGTGATAAACAATTTACAGACCTAATTACGATGTTGCGAGCAACTATTGATTATTAATTAAATAAACCTAATTGTTGCTGTAATTTTATTTATTTCTCGAAATCTGTGATTTCTGGCGCCCTGTGTTTTTTATTATTATTAAAAGAGCTTGCAGCAGTTCAGATGATGATAGAAATCTGCGACCCAAGGCCACCGAATTTGAAGCTAGCTAGGTCATTGCGGTGAGTAAGAACATTTCAGAGCTACCGTGGTGTATAAATGATAAGGTGGTTTATCTGCGATTATACTACCATAGATTATTATTAGTAATCGATCGCAGGTTGACTTCTTTATTGTTTCAAGTTTCCGCGAGCAAATTCGCCCACGAGCGCCACG